>OMLP01046092.1:761-22591 GCA_900302685.1 Spondyliosoma cantharus
CACGCTTCAATGGTGAGGACAAGAACTGCATGCAGGCCGGCATTTTATTAAAGTGAAATATTGATGTGCAAATCATACATTAAAAATAGCCTAATTTTACACATGATTCATAATTATGACAATACAAACAAACAAAAAACAAAACGAAAAGGAAATGCATGGGAAAAAACAGCATTTTGCCAATATTTTAGAGACCCCCACAAAATTTCACAAATCATGTTTTCAGGGGAGCTCATGTCTCATTAAGGGGGGCTGAGACCCCCCTGGCTCCCCCGTAGTTCACACCCTGACTGAAGGCAATATATCAGAGTACACACAGCTTCCACTGGAGCCACAAAAGGCTTTAAAGTGTGTTCACATAGAAATGAAGCAAATGTTCATCTTGCTATACTTGTGTGAGTTTAAAGGGGGATCTTGATTTGTGTTTAGTTGCATTACTTGTGTTCATTCACCCCAAACAGCCAAAATACTCATATTTTTTCTATTTTTTTATTCATTATTTTGTCTTAATCTTAAGAACAACCCTGTGTTATTTGACTGAAATGTGAAAAAACCTAAGATTTTGCATTTCAGTCTAACTTTTTCCTCTGTTATGTGATGATACAGTTGAAATATATGGTTATGTAGTTATGTTTACATAACATGCGTGTGGTGGCCACAGACAATTGCTCTCTCCTCAGCCTTCCTGACTGATTCTTCTCTAGTTTGGTGTTCTGCTAGTGTCCATGTCACTACTGGCAGCATGAGGCGGTACCTGCAGCCCAGTCAGGTTCACAAACATACAGGTCTTCCAGTTCCTCCAGGATGGTACATCCATACATGCGGTTGCAAAAACGTTTACTGTGTCTCCCAGCACAGCCTAAAGAGCATGGAGGAGATACCAGGAGACCGGCTGCTACACGAGGAGAGCTGGACAGGGACGTAGAAGGCCATCAATCCAAAATGACCTCTGGCAGGCTACTCTTGTGCATGATTCTTCACAGATGAGAGCAGGTTCACACTGTGTCACACATGACAGGAGTAAAAGAGTCTGGAGACAATGTGGTGAATGTTATGCGTCTGTGGGTCAGTGATGGTCTGGGGAGGCATATCTTTGGCGGGTCGCACAAACCTCCATGTCATAGCCAGCAGTACCCTGACTGCTGTAAGTACAGGGGTGAAATCCTCAGAGCGATTGTCAGAACTTCACAACACTCTGGTGCAGTGGGCCCTGGGCTCCTCCTGGTGCAGGACAATATCCGGTCTCATGCGGTGAGGGTGTGTGGGCAGTTCCTGGGTGACCAAGGAACTGATCCCATTGACTGGCCCTCTCATTCCCCTGACGTAAATCCAATTGAGCACCTATGGGACGCTATGTATCGGTGCATCCGACGACGCCAAGTACCACTGCAGACTGTCAGCCAGGGGCCATACACATTGCGAAGTCACATGATGAGTTGCTGTGATAAAATTCATACGAGTTGGATCAGCCTGTGATTTCAGTTTTTTATTTTTATTTTCAGTGTGATTTTGAATCCAGCTTTCATTGGGTTGATGATTGTGGTTTCCATTGACCGTCGTCATTTTGTTCTCAACAGATTATACAATGTACATCAGCAAAGATTTTCCACTTCAATGATTTGTTCACTTTAATGATGAAATCGAAGAAAATATGAAAGTCTACTGAGCACACTGAATTTTTTTTTTAAATATTGCTAGTGGAGCAGTTAAGAAAAGTGGATATGTTTGCATGCCTCAAGATATTTTTCCTCCTCCCTTCTTATGCTACTTAATGCGGCAGTTGGTCAGTGCTGCTCGTGATTTAAAAGCCAAAATGCCTCCAGAGTTCATAACCAATAAATAAGAACAATCCCACATTACCTCTGAACCACTTGGTAGATTTGTTGTGGTTTCTGGGCACCTGTAGGAAATACATATAGTCACGCAGTCTGTTATTGCCTACTCCAAAAGTGGCCAGTTCCAGTCTTCGCCCGAGGTTCATGGAAGATCATATCAGGGCAACAACTATGTTTGTGTATGTATGAAAGGCTAGTCAGTCTCTTTTGGGTCATTGTGCTGCTAAAGATTTTGTAATGAGAAGATTTTCTAATTCCTTCTGCTCTCTGGGCTGCTCCTTGACGCATCAGAATCTCTGCAGGCAGGAAATGGGGCACAGATAGAGAGTGATTATTACCAAATTGTTACAGTGACCTCATTATAACTATTCCATTGATGACAAATGAGTTATACTCCTTCTTTGTCTTTCAATGCAAATAAGAATTACATTTGCAACATCTTTTTATTTTAATTGGCATATTTTTTGTGTATACTTAATTTTAAAGACACATCAAGCCTTTGTACCTTTTCAACAATTTCATACAACTTGGAATTTATGCAAGACCTCAGTATTTCTAAAATCCTGGCTACAGCCCATGTGCTGTAGATACACCATGCATCCACATATTTTAGGTCATCAAACACTTATTACCACTAGTGTACTTAAAGAAGCGGGAACCAAGCTTTTAAAATTTTCCTGTCGTGACAAAAATATTGATCTTGGTGAAAGTACTGACTGTCATCTAGTGTCCCTTCAAACATGGCAGCCATGATAAAATGTTGTCGAACCTTAGCCCTAACCACATTTTGAATCAATTAGTTTATTATAGAGTTACTCTGTGCGGCAAGCTGGGATACGTCTGTGTTTACGAGTATGTTTTACTGCAGCGTCAGTGAGTGTGTGTCCTGTCAGTGTGGTGGGACACACCCTGGCAGAGATTGCGTGACTTGAGAGTTCTGACTGTGGTTTCCTGACCTCAAAGCTGGCTGCTGATATGACACAAGCCTCTGGAGTCTGTAAGCCTATATCAACAATTTCCAAAGCAACAAGCATGCAGACAGCTGTTATTAAATAGATGTCCCCTTTGTCCACAATGCCTTGACTCGTCTCCAGGCCAGGGAAAGATGATATCTCACTGGGGACCACACACACACACACACACACACACACACACACTCCTGTCTTCATGACAGCCCAGCATCTCTAACTACTCTACCGTCTGCCTTAAGCCTGTGTAACTTTCCTGTGGTGCCAATACGTGGTATGTGGGTTTTCAGAAATGAAAGCTTCAGTGCTGCTTTGGTGAGGTCTCCATCAGGAAAAGGCATGACTTGTTTTTCCATCTGGTTTAAACTTTTAATCCCTCTCATTTTAGCCACTCCAGCTTTTAATCAAAAGCAGAGGAACAATTTGTCACCCACCTCTCCGCTGAACTGCACTTCCTCCCTCATTGTCATCATCTTATTGTCTGTTTTCACCCACCGTATATTCAGTCAGTTTGTCAAAATGACTGTATTCACTCTGATGCATGTATATGTAAACCTTTAATGCTGCCAACCACTTCTGCTTACACTCTCACTCATTCCTAAAAGAAAATATGGGATCCATTTAAGGTGAATTGGAGGTTCTTGTTTGGATCCACACAAGACATGTGTCAGAAAGTTGTTATTTTTTGGTTCTCCAGTGGTGGATTAAGGTCTCATTTGGTGAAAGTACCACTCCTCCCATTTATTTGAGTGCTTGTTGTGTGTTTAGGCTGCGGCAGTGTGGATCGCAGGGGATGCTGCAAAACAAACTAACAAACAAACAAACAAACAAATAAATACAGGAGCTGCATGCCGTGAAAAGACTGGTACAAAATCAGCTTTGGAGAAATGCAACAAAGCAACGCTGTGGCTAATCACACAAGCCAGCGATCAGTCTGGAAGACTATTAGCATTGCTTGCAAATGCTAGCAGCATGAATGAGCTAAAACACAATGTAGTGTAATGTAATGCTTCTCATGTATGGAATGGCCCTCAGAGCAGAGGCAGGTGCACTGGTAGGCAGAGGTTATGTTGGACTTTCTCATTGTCCTTTATATTGACGGAAAGTGTCATGACAATTCCATTATAATCTATTATGCCCCAAATTGTAACTCATTTTTTTAATGATCGAGACAAAACCTGTTTATTGGCATTTTATTGACAGAAAAACTTGAGCCAAATCACATTCAAGTAACAGAAAAGAAATGTACAGATTATGACTTTATAAGGGAGTATAAAACAGGACCAGCAGAGGGCACTAAAACACTGCAGCCATTAAGCCTAAATATGAAAATATAAACTTTTACAGAAATAGACAGTTACAATCAAAATATGAACAAACCATTTACGAGAAATTAAACTAAACTTAATTGACTGGCTGTAGCCTAGCCTGTACTCTAACCTTGGTCCTGGTCCGTATGGACGTAAACTTGGTGCGGCTCGCTTCAGCCTAATAACAGGCATCAAGAGAGAATGCTGCAGAGCTGACAGTTTAGGTTTTGTCTCCTCCACTCCAGGGCTTACAGCCTGTAGCTCTTCAACGCGTTGTCAGCACCCAGTAGTGAGGGAGATTACTACTGGTGGTCTACATGTGATATTTGAATGTGTTGTGTGTCAATTACTAATGTTATAGTAGATCGCCCCCAGTTTTCTAATCTGTCAAAATGATGGACAGCCATCAGATTTGGGCGACATTGTTAAAAGACACCATTCAGCCAATGACAGAAAATCGTTGGTTAATGTGACCTCTGCTGGTAATATGGAGAAAACCATTGACATGTCTTTGCGATACATTACGTTTGACTGGTATTCGCTCATTTGGTCTTGAGAACCAGTATAAAACCCACCGTTATGATACATATGCCTCATATAGAACGTAGATATCACCTCAGCCCCCTCCAGCTGAAGCTCACTCACTTTAAAGGAGCATGACGCGAGAGAGTGCTCATCGCCACCATCTTCAACCACTCCTTGACACAAGCCATCATCCATCATATATTTAATTCAAAGACATAGTTGGACTATGTATCTTTTCAACAATTTTATACAAATGCATGTTAGTATTTTTTTTTCTTCAAATAAATAAAGTTTAAATTAGAATTTTTCCAGGGTTTCCAAGGTTTTCCAGCACCTCTTCCTTCCCTGGCTCTAGTAACCACAAAATGTAAAATCTATTTTCCCCTGCCTGTCTACCCCACTCCTAAGTGTGAAATTTAAAAAAATAAACATAAATAAAAACTCCCAATATAGACTACAGTACCTAAGGATGGTAGTGTCCATGGCTCCAAAAAGCACAGCAACTGCAGTTGGGCTCCTAATTGGGCTCCTAATTTTGTTTTGACAGTGAAGGTGATGTTAATGCAATAAGAACCTGAACTGATGTGAACTTAACTGTTAATTTCAAATTAGACATATATGTGACTTCTGTTGAATTCTAGTCAAATTTTCTTATATTTATTGTCAGTAAAATTTTTTCCTAAGTGATTATAATTACCCTCAAAATGCATTAAAATGCATTGATTTATACTATAGTCTTCAAATGTTCCTGTTCCCCTGAACCTTCCTTGGGCTAGGACACTTGACCTCAGTATTTCTAAATCCTGGCTACAGCCCTGCTAATGTAGTAGTGATTTATCCTCTGGGCACCATGAATATCTGCACCAAATTGTGTGGCAATCCATCCAGCAGCTGGTGCAACATGTCACAAAGAACTCAACCACATGGTGGCGCTAGAATAAAAGTCAGCAGATCACCAAAGTTTATTTGATATTTCTCTGAAAGTGGAGGACAAATTGACGTTGCCATCTCTAGATGGCTCATAACATGGCTAATGATCAACTACATTTCCACCAAACCATTATTTTTCCCCCTGTACTTCTCTCCTACACCAACATCAAATCCAATGTTTTACCCAATTTCCTGTCAACTCATTTAATCTTTTCACCCACGTTTCCATTCAGACTGACCCTCGAGTCTAATATAGAAGACTGTGGCCCCTTACACAAAGCCAGTTTTCTTTTCCTATTAGAATGAGATGAGTCATGGTCAGAGGGTGAACATGGCCTTTGGTGTGGGTGTGTTTGACCGTTTCTATCCTTTTCAGAGAAAGGGAGGGAGTCAGAGGAGGAGACGAAGAGGAAGAGAAAATGAGGCCCAATGGACTCTCCCTTTCAGTTTAATTATAATTTGGCCTAGTTGAGCTGTCAGCCGTCAAGTTCAAAGCAAAAACTATGACTGACTACACCCCCCACCCCCCACCAACCCCTCTACTACTCTTGCTTTCCCCGCTCCTCTTTCTTTAGGGACCACATGTAGCCCACATCGTTACAACAAGCATCTTTATTGTCATGATAAACAAATGTTGCAGATGCATTAACACACTAACAGGACAGTATACAAGACAACAATGCTCTCTCTGATAATGCAGTTTGCTCTGGCCCCCTAACTCCTGTGCAGTTTATCTAAGGGACGCCCTGCCCCAAATAACAGAACACACATAAAGGGGCCTATAGGGGGTCGCTGCTTGTGGACGGGACGGAGAGTCACGCTAAGGGGCTTGTAAATGTGTCAAATCCACCCCGACCCAAATATCAACCTACTTTTGTTATTATTATTATGACATTGTTTTCATTGTGTGCTACAATAGCCCCATAGAGACAATTACATTGAAATACTTAAATAACAAAATACTGGAATGAACACACAGGATCCAAAATGTAGAACATATATTATTTATTGGTATTTGAAAGCAGAACACTGCATATTTAAGCTTTAATAATTTTGATCTAATCAAAGCTCTACAAAAATGGGCCATGCTATGGTGTTTAACCTCTCTAGCCATATTCTGTCAGGTCCTGAAGTTTTCGGAATTGTACCATGCCAATTTTAAGCCATGGTTTCCATCTTTAAGGGGTCAGTATGCTTCAAACAAAGTGCTCATTGGATCCTCAAGTATAACCTTTCCATCCACACAACTGGGGAAGTCGGGGTGATGTCTTCAACAATTTTGATAATTTTTTCTTAAAATGACAATCTTGATATCACACCCACTATGTGCAGAGATTGGCCACATGCTACTGCGTCAGGTATATCAGAACTTGAGAATATTTTATGGAAAAAAAAGGAGCAAAGAACGTCACTGAAGGCTTTTATCGATGGAAAACTACTGACTTTAGTAAGAGTTTGATTTACAAAATGGCTCCACTGATGGTAGTGCTCTCCTACTGTTGATCTGATCTTATTGTTTATAGTTAGTTGTTGATAGATGGTAATGACAGAAGGTTCATCATATCATCTGCCAAATAGTTTTTGAAAGAGCCTATCCTTTCTAGCAACGCCTCCCAGATGGTGCATCAGGTTAAGGGAAAATGGCTAACCTGCCTTTATCCATACAACAATCCCGTACCATCAGTCTTCACCTGCTCTGCCCAATGGTTTGACCTTCGGAGGTTTACATTTATACCAACTATATTCAGTAGATGCATCGACAAATCGCTGTGTTATAATGGATATTATGTCTTCCGATGATGAAGAAAGCAATAATAATAGTGATAGTGATAATATTTTTGTACTGAAGCAGGCCACTATGATAAGGCCTGAATTACAAATCAAAGCACATGCAGAGAAAACAGTTGCTAACAATCTGAGAACAGACAGCAGAACATACAGTATTAATTCACATAAAGCTGTGCGTGACTGGGGTTGTGGGAGGAGAAAACAAATGAACCAAAGACACTATTAATGTGTTTCTGGAGTGTTCAGCAAGAGCAGGGGCAGACGTATAGATGTATCCCTGTCACAACAAAGTAGGGCAGGAGGAAGGGTTTCCAAGTCTAAAGGTTCCTCTCCAGAAGGACAGTTTTTAAGTCTGCAGGGCAGTTGACAGTAAAGACGGTGTGGGAGGTGTTTCGTCTTTCCAAAAGGGTGCCAACAGCCTCGCCTAGGTCCAAGTGGTTCAGGTAACCTGGCGCCATGCGCTCTGGAGTGGCCACACCTGTGTTGATCTTCACCTGCCAGGTCAAATCAATAAAGGAAGACAGGGGATTAATATGTGGGATACGTGCAAGAGAAGGTTAGAGAGAAGCAGCAAAGCCAAGGGAAAGACTGACATGTAGGACATAAACAAAAGCTGCTTGAATGGAATGAATGAGGAACACTATGGGGTTTTAGAGGAAGTGTATGGTTCAGTAAGAGTTCATCTGCTTTGACTACCACTACGTTGGTTTGACCTGCAGTGACAGTCTCCACGGCACAACAGACTGTCTACAGAAATGAACTGCATGAGTGGTGGATAAAAAAGTTATGTGGTGTCTCGTTTCAGGATTGTTTTCTAAGAACTTGATGTAGAGAGAAAAGCCAACCCTTGTGTGCATCTTTCACCTTATGGCTTATGATTTTGTCTTAACGGAGAAAAAAGAATATGTGAACATCTTTTTTTAATTTTCAGTTGGACTCTGAAGTGTCTTCTCATCATATGAAAAGACATGTCCTGAAGATGTATTTTAGTTATAATGGGATGTTTAGCAAATCAAAGTGATAAGTTGTTCAATTATCTAGTTAGCAATAATCAAATTAAACACGGTCTGGATTTTCAATTCAGAACTCCTCTGTTTGAAAAAAACCCAGAATCTTGGCACTAACTGAGGCACTTCTTTTCAAATCTCGTGTTATGCTGGGATAACAGAGTGAACAGGTCTCACCCTTTGAGACTGAGGTCAGGTAGAAATTCTATATCCACTTCAGTTCTTTGTTAATTGTTGTGTTATCCCATTAAAGTCTCACCTGGTTGAGTTTACAGGGCACTTCAGGGTACTCCTCTCGCAGCACCTGGCAGAAGGCCAGGGTGCTGGCAGCTCCGACTGTCAGGAAGCCTGTACCAGGCATCAGCACCTTCTCCCCCGCTCCTCCTGTAGCACAGAGCAGCAGAGGCTAGAGAACTACCTGCACATAACAGTCATGTTGTAACTGTTACCCAGAGCTAGGCAGAGTGCTGGAGCTGTGGCTGACGTGACTGTAGACAACTATGCACAGATGGAAGCAGTGATGGAATGTAAATAAGTACAATTACTCAGGTTCTGTACTCAAGTACAGTTTTGAGGTAGCAGACCTCGCTTGTGTATTTCTATTATCTGCAACTATATACCTCAACTCCAATACATTTGGGATTGCAGACTGCACGCACCCTCAGAGTCAAAGCAAGATGTTTTTAAATAAATCATTTTCTAACTTAGAAAGTAAGTAAGTGAGTAAGAAAGAAAGAAAGAAAAAGAAAAACTGATTCCAGTTATCAAAAAAATCAAATACTAATAATAATTGGCCAGGCTGATAATCACTTTACTCCCAGTACACCATACATGGAATAAGTACTTGACGTAATTTACTATTCAATTTAACTCAGAATTTTGAGACTAAAGTAGATTTATTGCCAGAAATGTCTTGTCTTCTTTAAAACTTTTACTCAAGTACTATTCTGGCTGACTTTTCATTTTACCAAAGGTATATTTTAGCACATTCCACACAGTATGTGGGCTTGATTGTCTGTCTACTGTCTATTGAATTGTCTATCGTGTCTGGTACAATTTTGCTATATGGGACAGAGACTTATTACCTGACTGCAGGTTGCCTCAGCACACTGAGCTATTCAGCTCTTCTCTGTGCCTGTTGGATGTGTGGATATGCAACACATTTGCCAAATTGACTTTGTAAGGTAATCGTAAAATAATGTAGGGGTTGTTTTATTGACCCCAAGTGGCCAAAAAGGGAAGAGAAAGAAAAACAGAAACAGAAAACAGCTTTAACAAATCATGTTTCCTGCTTGCTTATTTTTAGCACAAAGCCTGAACTATGATGACTATTATGTTTTTAATTATTGCTTTGCGTAGCCTGTTGGGATCAACAGATGAATTTGTGAAAATCAATGGGACTGACTCCCTCTGACCAGGTTATCAAAACTCCATCCCCTGTCTTAGTTCTGTCTCTTCTCCCACTGCCCCCCTGCCCACTGAGCTCTTTCTTGGGAGCCCCCTGCCGAACCTCTTCCCTCCTGGTCTCTCCTGAAGCAGGCTCACAGGACTTCTCTTCACAGCACCGTTGCAAGGTCCTGTTGGTACCCAAGCACTAGCACAAGCAGCTGTGGCACAAAGCTTGCCGGCTAACTTCATTAGCAAGAGGAATGCAACGTGAGTAAGCACAGCGCTACAAAGGAAAGCCAGGCACTGCACCACAAGTGTTCAACAACGGAACCATACATGTACCCAGTTTGGCATCAGCTAAGGAACCACTAGCATCGCCAAATGTAGCCTAAATCCCCTGTAAATGTTGCATAATACCCCGACACTTCTGTGTGTAGAAGACCAGCATTTCAGTTATGCTCACATAGACAAGCGTAGCCAACACCACATTTGACAGATGCTTTGCAGCTAATAAAGATAAATGAGTCAGATAATAAGTCACCTGTTATGAAGGTGTAGGTACAGTTGGAGTCGTCCCTCACGAGGGGGAAGAAGGCCTTCCATGACACAAAGGTGCTGAATAGTAATGTCTCAATTACCTGTAGAGTTGACGGGAAATTAAATATATAATATGCAGGCAAAAATGTTCATTTTTTATTTTTATTTTCATTTTTGTAAGGACAAACCTCCATAACTACCACTAAGAGGAACAAAATGTATATATATACTTAATTGAATGCAAAGAAAATTCATTATTTGATCAAAACTGATGCCTGGTTTGTGTGTGTGCTCACCCAGTGTAGGTCTTTGAGAGTCTGAGTGTGTGGGGGTCCCCCCTGCCACCAGCTGAAGCCCAGGGATGAGACGATGTCTGTCACCTTCCCCACCGCCTTCAGCAGAGCCTGCTTTGCCTGCTCTGCTCCCTCCTCTGAGCCTGGAACAGAGAGAAGAGTTCACAAGAGGAAAGACAGACTTGCAGGTGGTGGTCCAGCTGAGAATGTCCTTCAGAAGGAGTAGAGATGCCTTTAAAACATCATTTCAGACCTATATGTGTGACTGTGATTCGAATGAAACAGGTTTTTAATGGCTGATATTGAGTGTTTGCTTGAAGCTGCTATCTTCTGTCAATATAATTTGAAGCGCAGTGGGGCTCAGCAACATTTGTTCAGATGTGTAGTCCAGCACTTTGATGCAAACAAACATTTTCCAACATACAATTGTGCTCTTCTGATTTTTCATGTAGTGCCATCAGCAAGTTTTCATCTGTCCAGTGAAATATCTGCCAAATCATGTTAACATTCTCAGACAAAATCCTTTTAGATTAAAACACCTGTTTTTTTATTGTCCTGAGGTCTCCTTAAAACATCCAGTGGTGCAATGCTTACAAATGTAGAAATGCAATAATACATGTATCTAATGTTTTTTTTCATTTTTTATTAATATTTTTTACACATTTTGAATCGTAGTCTCAAACTCTGACCACTGGCTTGTGAGTAAATAAACCACTACCCCCTCCACCTCCTGATATTAAAGTGTGGTCGTTAACAGGTAATGTTAATGTGATATGATATGATGATATATGATATAACAACTGACTGAATACCTGCAGAACTGTTAACTTTCCCCCCAGCCTCAGCTGCAGTGTGTTCAGAGCTTTCTAACAAACACTAACATGGAAACAAATTAAACTCAGATGATGAACGTGGTGGATATCATACCTGCTAGACATCTATATTCAGGATTATCGTCGTGAGCATGTTAGCTTTCTAACGTTTGCATTTAGCTCAGATCTGTGAGGAACAGCTTCACAAAGATGCCAGCATGGATGAAGCTCCTATAAGGGCAACATCATCTTTATGGATCCATCCCATTTGTCCTGGTGTAATGAACTTTACTGCCTCTGCTAGACTGCTAGAGATACTTTTCAAGACAGCCTTGATTCTGTATGTTGCCATTCCTAAAGCTGCACAATTAGTCGATTAAATAATTGATCAAAAGACAATTAATCTATTTTGATAATCGATTAATTGTTTCTTTTTTAAAAAAATGGAATATTAAATCTGAGGATTTGCTGCTTTTTTTCTCATTTATAGAAAAAGATGAGTCTTTTTGGACTGTTGGTTGGAAAAAATAAGCAATTTGAAAATGTCACTTTGGGCTCTGGGAGATTGTGGTGACCAATTTCACAAGTGTTTACCATTTTACAGACTAGACAGCGAATTGTCAAATAATCGGCAGATTAATCACTAATGAAAATAATTATTAATCAGGCTAGCCATACCACTTACAGTCTCCCAGTATTAAATAGTAAAGCCTCTCACTTAGACTGAGGCAAATTCCTGAATACAAAGTAGCTCCAAATATCATCAGGGAGGAACCTGACTTACCCACATTCCCCTCTATGGTGGTGAGGTTATCCTTTGTGGTGGCAGACACGAATGATCGGAGTCTGTCCAGCCGACTGCTATCCCTGGAGATGACTGCGACTTTGAAACCTGCACACACACACACACACACACACACACACACACACACCAGATAAGACACAACATTAATCTACCGTGCAGACAGATAAAAGCAGCATATTAGCAAAGATACAGTGGGACTAATCCCTCTTACATGAAAATGAACATTCACTAGTAGTCCCACATTGTCTTAATCCTGTTAGCCAAGGTTATGATGAGTAGGATACACGTGACAAAGCAGCAAAAGTTAACGCTATGCTTAGTTCAATCAGCAAAGCTACAAATGCAAAGGAGATCCAAAGTCAGTGCACTCTCATCACAATGTCCTCTGTCAACAACAGACAGTCTGAACAGCAGAGTTCAGCTGTGGGACTGGATCAGGCATGAAGATGGTACCAAAAGCAACTATTTAAAAAAAGTTTCTGATGGGCTGGAGCACAGAGTCTGAAACCAGAGCTCACCACTTGTTGATCAAACCTGTGATTCGCCATGAATTATTATTTGACATTGTAAACTTAACGATTAGAGGTTCAGTTAAGCTTTCATAGCTCTAAACAATCGCTTCCCCTTCAAAACATAATTTGTCTGACATTATCATTAATGATGATTTATGATTTCATGCCTACAATTCACATGTGCTCAGAACATTTGATAGATCACACTGTGCGTGCAGCCAAAACCATTTATGATGGCTTCTGGCAGGGTCATTTCTGCCAGAAAACATTCCGACCGGAACAATGAACACCAGTGTGTGAAGCAGCGTTTTTCCATTTGGAGCAAATAGATTATTGGATCTGTCAGTGAGGCGATATGTGACAGATGTGGCGATGAACGGGAACGTTTAGGCACGCACCGTCAACGTCGAAATAAATAACAGTCATTCAAGAATTCAAAGACAGACGATGACACGTGAATTATAAAATACACATAAAATTCACTCAAACTGTCTTCTCTGCAGCTTGTGATTATGGAATTCCCCGTGCGTAAAATCCGCGAGACAGACACCTGTGCGTAAAACGGTTTAAACAGTATCTGCATTATTTTGGAAATCGGAATTAACAGGAAATATAATATCTCTTTCTGCTTCAAATAGTCAATATAGACAATATTTCCTCTATATGTCCTTTCAGAAGAAGACAAGGGTTTTATTTGTGTCCCCGGCAGCTTACCTTTGTCCAGCAGTGCTTTAACTACGCCAGAGCCCACTGTGCCCGCTCCTCCTAAAACTAACACAACCCTGTCCGAGTTTGACATGCTTGCTGCTGCTGCTGCTGCACAGGGCCGCTGACGGATGGAAGGTGACACTCTGAGTACGATGGAAGAGATGGTGCAGACTTGGCCGGCCTGCATGCTTTAAACTGAACTCAGGGGCCACAGTAACGCCCTTCTCCCAGTGTCACTAAAGACACGCCCGCCAGTCAGCAAAACACCACTGTCCTCAACCCACGACACACACACACACACACACACACACACACACACACACACACACAGAGAGAGAGAGAGAGAGAGAGAGAGAGAGAGAGAGAGAGAGAGAGTGTGTGTGTGTGTGTGTGTGTGACAGTGGCGGCTGGCTGACAGCAAGGCAATCGGTCGATAGGGGCCGTCGAAGCAGTACGTCGCCACCTAGTGGATGATACGCCGACAGCAATTGAGTAGACTGGTTGTGAACTCAACACAGACAAATAAGTAATTTTAAGAGATTCGTTTCGCAACATAATGTCTATTTTCCCGTTATCTAGTTTAACATCGTCATTTTATCCAGTATTTTGACTTTAAATTCATCTTTCCACAGCAGCACTCCGCTTCTCCGGCCTGTCCCCATACTAGTACCACGCGCACCCGTCTGAAGCTGGGGAAATCCGTGCCACGTGACAATGTTTACCTTATAGTGGACGGTCGGACAGCTATCGGCTGCAGGGGACGGCTGTGACCCGATATGTCCTACACGTTTGATTGATAAACTCTGAATAAGTGCCAGGCACAGGTGAGTTCTTCTGTGTATCCTGTGTGCCACCAAAGCTTGTATTTTGATCAAACTTTCAGTTGAAGCGACGAGATAACGTTAGCTTAGCTCAGACATTCGTAATGTCTACTGCATTGAGACGCCATTCATAAATCTAGCTATTTAATACTGCCTCGCGTGCCGGCAAAACATGATGATATATAAGATCCAAACGACAATATTGTCTAAATTAATGACAGTCGTCCTTTATATCGGCGTATGTTCGATATAACACAAACCTTTCTTCATCTTCGAAATCTAACTTTTTCTGAGAATGTTTGCTGTTACTTCCTGTCTTCCCCAGGCACAGAGCAGTCTGGCCCAATTGTAAAAGTTGGCACTTGTTGGCCGGTGGATTGTATCTTAAACAGATTAAAGAAATACGCCCACAACACTTTTATAGTGACTTTTGTTCTCACATCTGCGGTAAAACATTTTTTTAAAAAAGAGCCAGAGATTTTCAGTAGAGAAATGGGGTGTGAAGTTGTCGCCGTGAAAAAAGTCCGACAGAGTAACTGCAAATATAGCAACAGGAAACCTAGCAAAACTAGCTAGTCCATGGGGACGTGGGTTAAGCTAATGCTAACGTCAAACTTGTTTACTGGCGACTGTTGTTGTTCTCTCAGACTGATGTCACACATGGACGGCCAGTTTATGACCGCACACTCATTTAACGTCACAACAATGTTGGTCAACATGTTAGTGTGCGCATTAGAGTAGGATGTTATATCCTTCTTTCACATATTTAGGCCAAGAGATGTCGAAAGTTTCACTTTCATTTGTGACTATATGATCGTGTTTACTCTGGAAACGGATCATAGCTAACAGTGGTGCTGTTTTTAACAGTGGAGAAAGGTGTGTTGAAAATCTGCTGTATTGAAAGTGTACAGTTATATTAATGAAGTATGACTCAATTAGAAGTAAAACTACAGGTATTAAAACTTGAAAGTACAAAGGATTCTGCTCAAATGTTACTCAGAGTATTAGTTACTTGATGTACCGTTGATGTTCAATGCATTATCAATAGCAGGTATTGAATTTAAGAGGCTTGTGTTTCTCCAGTTCTTCAGTCTAAATTACACCTGACTCCTGCTCTGCTCTGCTCTGCTCTGCTCTGTGGCCATGGTCACTTCTGTGAACCCGGGCCTGCCGCACAGTTCTGTGGTTTTGTCCTGAATGTCAGGGTCTTCACTGGGTTAGGGTTAGATAGATCAGACAGCCTTCTTGACAACAATTCAAATTCTACCGAGTACTCCATTATGATTTAAATAAGAGTAACTAGTAGATTACATGGTGAAATGCATACTGTTGGAGCTATTTGTCTGTTGTTAGCTGTGGTTATTATTTTTACAGATAAGCAGTAGTATATTTTGTTTGATTATTCTAGAGGTTTGCTTTATTTAGATTAGAGTTTGATGGCATTTCCTTTTGCTAGTTATTTGTTTAGTCTAATTATTTCCATCTGTAGCATGTTTAGTTGTCTAGTTAGTAAGTTGTTTTGTTTTTGTTTAATTTAGGAATTTGGGTAACACAGTGGGCACCCAAGATTATATATACACGTAGACTAAGTTGTTGGTGCCCTTCCGTTGAAACCCACACTGGCCACTGAAATAACTTGTAACTGACAAAAGTAATAATAAATAAAAAATGACTGAAAATGAACCAATGAAAATCAGACATTGTGGTTCAACAGAGTCATAAAAAAACAAAAACTAATGAAACTGGCCTGGACAAAAATGATGGTACCCTTAACTTAATATTTTGAACAATCTTTTGAGGCAATCACTGCAATCAAGCGATTTCTATAACTCTCAATGAGACTTCTGCACCTGTCGACAGGTATTTTGGCCCACTCCTCGTGATCAAACTGCTCCAGCTGTCTCAGGTTTGAAGGGTGCGTTCTCCAGACTGCATGTTTCAGCTCCTTCCACAGATGTTCAACAGGATTTCGATGAGGGCTCATAGAAGGACACTTGAGAGAATAGTCCAATGTTTTGTTCTTAGCCATTCCTGGGTGTTTTTAGCTCTGTGTTTTGGGTCATTATCCTGTTGGAGGACCCTTGACCTGCGACTGAGACCAAGCTGTCTGACACTGGGCGGCACATTTTGCACCAAGATGCCTTGATAGTCTTGAGATTTCATTGTACCCTGGTCACCCTGTGCCAGATGCAGCAAAGCAGCCCCAGAACATAACCGAGCCTCCTCCACTGTAGGTTCAGTGTTCTTTTCTTTGTATGCTCCATTTGAATTATCTGTCTCTTCAATTTGTCATCAATTTTCCTCTTGCGGCCACGTCCAGGGAGGTTAGCTACAGTCCTGTGGACCTTAAACTTCTGAATAATATGTGCAACTGTAGTCACAGGAACATCTAGCTGCTTGGAGATGGTCTGATAGCCTTTACCTTGAACATGCTTGTCTATAATTTTCTTTCTAATCTCCTGAGACAACTCTCTCCTTAGCTTCCTGTGGTCCATGTTCAGTGTGGTACACACCATGATACCAAACAGCACAGTGACTAATTTTCACCCTTTGAATTGGCAGACTGACTGATAACAAGTTTGAAGACACCTGTTATGCTAATTACAGGACACACCTTAGTTTAACATGTCCCTATGGTCAAATTATTTCCAATCTTGTCTAGAGGAACCATCATTTTTGTCCAGGCCAGTTTCATTGGTTTTTTTTTTAAATGAGTCTGTTGAACCACAATTCAAAAGCAATGTCTGATTAATGAGTTAATTTTTAGTATTTTTTTATCAAGTTATTTCAGTGAACATTGTGGGTTTTTCTTTCTTTAACGGAATGGTACCAACAACCACGTGTGTAGGCAGACCATTTGTTTTTTCCTTTGTTTGCTTGCTTGTTTCTTAGAGGATGGACACTGAACTTCTTTTGCCTGCCTTCACTTCAATCCCATGGTGCAGCAGTAGCTTTTTTTATTTTTATTTTTATTTTGAAGTTTGCAATAATTCTGCTTTAACATTTCTAAAAACAATCTTTACTTACAGTTAGTATCAACCCAGAACAAGGCCACGTTCCATCCCTCCTTTCAATCTGCCCTTTTCTCCCTCTCAGCTGATCGAGAGAGATGAGCATCTCCAGGCAGAGGGACCTTGTGAGCGCCTATGATCGCAGTTTGGAGCAGCAAATTCTGGGACAAGGCTCCAACTTGGTGTGTAGAGATGAGGACCTGTGGAAGCAAGTGGAGGGGCTTTTGAGGGATGGAGATGCTCAGGAGACGCACTGCCTGGGTCTGGATCCACTGAGGGTGATGGAGGAGTCACTTGAAGCAGCAGCAGAAACAACAGCAGCCAGCACTAGGAAAGTGAAAGCCAGAGGAGGCCTTCAAGGGCTGGCCAAAGCCTTCGAGGTTGTGGAGCAAGCAGCCTTGAACCTCTACCTTGGCCCCTGGCGGTCGGAGTACAAAGTTGTCAAGGTTGGCTAAAAAAGCTGTAATAGTGGAGTATTTTATAACATTTTTTTTTTGTTGTGTAGATTGCATTTTATTTCATATTATTACCCACAATGTTCCACTAACTCTATTAATATAATGTATTTTCTTATCGATTGAACAGTCGAGTGACAGTTTGGACAAAGTCATTAGACTTTAAATATGGTAAAAACTTGATATATTTCCCATTTTTATCTATTTTCTGTTCTTGTCCTTTGTGTCCCAGATGTACTCTGGTATGTTCACCCACTATATCAAACCCGTGCTGTCGATGCCACAGATTGAGAAACTGTTCAGCCTGCTCGGATACCAGTCCAGCTCCTCTCGTCATGAGCAGCTTCATCTCCAGTCACCCAGAGTCAGTCCTGGCTCTTTGGACGACCTCCTTCGCTTGTCATGTGCCTTCTTCCTGGCCCGCTGTGAGTGTCGGCTCCTTCTGACGGCTCTGGGGAAGCACGCTGGTGACGCCCAGTGGGAGCTGAATGTGGTGAGGGAGAGGCAGAGAGGAAACAGACTACAGGTAGGTCAGCCTGGAATGTAGCAAATCAGTTAGTCAATCAGGCTGTATTTAAATCAATTATCAGAAACAGGTTTATTACCAAGAAGGATTTTACACCAACAAGGAATTTGACATGGTGAATAAGGTGCATGCATTGAAGACAATAAACAATAAACAAACTGACGATTATTTATACAGTATAAACAATATAAACAAACAGAGACATAATTGTGAGATGATTGATAAATAAAGACGGAAGAGCTGTACAGGAATGACAAAATATTTAAAAAATAAAAAATAGAAAATAGAAGAGATTGTTAAAAAATATAAAAATTGTCCAAAATAGCCAAAAATACTGACTTTATCAACACTTTTCTGGAGGTTGGCTGCTTTTCTCTTTTGTGGTTATTCCTCTGTGATTAACCTATTCAATATAATTTGTGAGTCAGTCAAAACACAATGTATATATACATATATAAAGTATATATTTGGGATGTCCCGAGCCGATCTGCAGGATCGGGACATCCCAAGTATATATGATACGGTCAGTTAATGTGATTGAAGGGGTCTGAAGGTTAAAGCCCTACTCAGACGGCATGTATTTCTTGAGAGATGTGTTCAGTCATCCTATCTATATCTTCTGCATGTGTCCTGTCATTAATTAATGTTATTACTTAACTTCACAATAACAGATGAAAATACAAAAATATATACCTAATATAATAGCCATGTGGTTGTCAGAACTCCAACAAGCATCACAGCCCTATTTTTGGTCATGCAAGCTCAGCGACGAGGGCACCATAAAATAAATGTTGATCATGTAATTGATATGATCACACACAGTTTTAGTTTTATTTCTATTGGTTACAACATGCGCTGCACTTGACACAACAGCATTCACATTGTTTTGTATTTCATAAATGAAACGCAAAAAAGCCACTTTTGCAAAATGTTAAGTTGGAAAGGGGTTAATGATGGACATGACTGAAGATCGCCCTGGTTTCCTCAACAACAGCCAATGGGATTTTTAAATTGTATTTTGGATTATTACTGAAAATAAATTCTGTGGCAAACAAGCTGTTTAGTGAAATAATCCTCACAGATGAACACCACTTTTGTAAATTTTGCAGCAAAGTTTAAGTTTGCAAACTGCAAACTTAAACTTTTTTCCTCGTTTGATTGGACCTCTGGAACTGACCTTTTCCACTGAGTATTGTTTGAAATTCTCAGTGCCATCTTTCCATACTTTAGATCCTCACTGCTCTGGAAACTTTTCAGTCATTATGAGAAAGGATTTAGGTTTAACACTGAGGCCTACACCACCTTAAATACATGAGAAAGATCTAATTGTAGTGAATGGTAAATACAATTGAACTGTTGCTGATTTATTGTCCATTTATCTTAACAGGTCGCCCTGGACAACACCAAGAAGATGTTGGAAGTTAATCAGCCATTGATGAAGCAGTTTGACGGTGAACTGGACGTTGATCTGTACACAGATGAGCAGCTTAATGGGGGGCAGAGGGAGACGGATGTCACTGACGATGAGAATCCTCGCTCTTTGACCTGGGTGACTCACAGCAGTGCATCAGCTCCTGCTGTCAAAACACAAAGCAATGGAGTGACTTCGCTGTCCACTTCATACAACCCTCTGACCACCAGAGAGGACAATCGCACCTCTACACTCAAGTGCCAGCTGATCAGGACGTCACCACTGGAGTCGGACACTACCAGAAGCTCCCCAGCCAGCATGAAGCAAGGCAAACGTCCCTCTGAAGAGACAACGTTTGACATGGGAGACTCGCAGTTATGCAGTCTGCAGGTAGAAGCAATGGGGCTTTACAAGACCCAGGCTGAAGTCAGCCATTTCTGCAGCTGTCTCCTGTCTTCTCCTATTTGTCTTAGACACTGTGTTCAATGCAACACCTTGCATGATATCACCTGTGCCTCACTTCAGCAATGCCAGGAGGAGAATCACTGTGTTGTACTCCCCAACAATACGAATGAGAAGATGGAAGAACAGAGAGCTGTGCCACCGCAGGGTGAGAGCCTTGGAGTCAGTCGGATGAGTGTATCACCAACTCTCACTAGCAGCAGTGCTGCAATGTCCTCCTTAGCTCTGCGCGATGACCCTAAAGCAATAACCCCATCCATTCATCCAATCACCTACCATGAATGCTGTGACCTTCGCCAGCCGGACCCTCAGGTCCTGTGTCTCAGTTGCAGTGTCTTCCACTCTGGTTCCTGCAGAGACAGCAACATCTGTAGAAGTTACCACGAGATCAAGCCACTGGGAGTGTGCTCATGTGGGAGGCCATGTTCCAGAACACCTCTGGTTCTGTGCAGGTATTGTGGAAAGGAGTATTGTCGGGATTGTTGGTATAGAAGTCCTCTTGAATGTACCTGCGGCCAAACCTTTGACCAGTCATCCTCTGTGTGATTTGTATTGAAAAAGTACTGCTAAATTACGGCACAACTAGCAAAATCACTGTGCCTTATATATCTGCGTACTGGACCCAAAATTCAGTACGCCATTTTTTCTAATCTGCTCCTCTTTCTGAGACATGCATCACTCTGTACTCAGTTATTCTGCAAGTGCCCATAGTTACCATTATAAGCATTTTTTAAATATTGAAATTGTGATCACATTTGTGCACTTATGTCACTTAAATGTAATTTAGTGTGAAGCACAAGGAGGTGTTTTTGTTATCTGTATTTGCTGCCTGCACATAGACTGGAGTAAAAATGATCATTATGTCACCTATCTGTGTTAATGTGTTTTATAATTCATGAGCAAACTACCTTTACGATACTGGGGTTATAATGCATGTAACTTTGAAAGAGTATCGTAAGCCCTATTTGGAATATTCCAAAAAAATGTTGTGCCATGCGGCCTCAGTTAAGTATGTGACTCTCGCTGCAAAGTAATTGTCATGATCAATTCATCTGCTGATCATTTTCTTGTACAATCAATAGCGTGTTTGTTTGAAAAAATATAAAATAATAAATGTCCATTACAATTTCTTGTGGCTAAATTTACTTGTTTAAATTGCTTGCTTTGTCCAACTGGCAGTCTATAACCCAAAACTCTTCAGTTTGGTGTATAGAGGGCTATAGAAACAGGTCTTGGGCACCTAAAAAATGACTGAAATGTTTAATGGATAATCCAAATGTCTCGAGATGTTATTCTGTTGACCAATTAATTGTCATCATCAGTTCAGCCCTAGAACAAAGTATTCTTTTAAGGGTTCAGTTGACATTGCAGTGGAGAAAATATAAATTGGCGCCACACAACTAATCAAAGTCTCCGGAAGCAAATTGATTGGAAAAGATATTGCACTGCCTGGCCAAAACAAAAATATTTTGTTCGACCACCTCTACTTTTGATTAAGTCATGCATTCGCTGTGGCATTGTTTTGATAAGCTTCTGCATTAATTTTTCGCCAAGATCTTGTATTGATGATAGGAGAGTCGGACCGCCGCCTTAAGTCTTCTCCTGCACATCCCAAAGACTCTCAGTGGGGTGAAGGTCTGGACTCTGCGGGGACCAGTCCCTCTGTGAAAATGATGTCTCATGCTCCCTGAACCACTCTTTCACAGTTTGAGCATGATGAATCAT
>OMLP01046093.1:0-17435 GCA_900302685.1 Spondyliosoma cantharus
TAAACCAAAAACAGTCTCTGTCTCGTCCAGCGAGGAGGGAACTGGGCTTAGGTCAAACAAAGTGGAAAAACGTTTCTCAAAGATGCACCCTTACGGCCGCGCTGCGTGAAACTGGAGTCTCTCCACAACTTAATGCTACCTGGGAATGCGTTTCTAAAAGATGCACCCTTATGGTAGTGGTTGCACAAAACCGAGAGGTCTCACCACAACTTAACTTAGCTCCTTGCACTCCGACGTAATTTGGGCTCTTCTCACTTTTAACCTGTGAGTGACGTCATTGTGATCCTGGCGGAGCTTCCGGGCTCACAGCCAATGGGGACCGGGTGAACATCTTGGGGCGGGTCGTAACTCTGCGTCACGTTTTTCACACCTTGCGGGCCTCGGTTTTGTTCTTTGTTCTGCAGCTCCTCGTGGCAATGGGGCCCTTAGTAGTTTAGGCTTTGATTTCACTTACAGGCCTTCTCTTTGTTTGAGACATGTGCCTGGAGAAGGCCCAACACTTCAGATACACTTACCCTGCAGACAAGCAACATTCAGTTTTCCTTGGCTTCAGAGACCCTCTCTCTACTCAGCACACCTTCGTCAACAAATCATCACTGGTAAATACATCAAACTAGTTCAAATACTCCTTCCCTACGAAGCCAATCTTCTCAACCAAGACTCCTCAATAGCCACAAAGGCATACTCTTCATACATGCTGCAGTCCTAAACCATTCTAAAGAGCTCACTGTCCCAGGGCTTTCTCTCTCTAAAGAGATATTCTCTGTTCTGAATATCCAAATCTTAGGTATTTACGTGACTCTCATCCTTGAACTGGCCTTGCATCCAACACAGCAGCACTGCTTCAACAGTTCAATCAGCACACCTACTGGGTGTGCCAGGAGTTGTACTGTTTATTCAAGTTTCATCTGCCACATATGTGATTATCTGCTAGCCGCACTACTGCACTTAACATCCCCCTCCAAAAAACACAACTTCTCCCTTCACTCGCCACTACTCCACTACCAGTGTCGGGTGTAATCTGTCACAAAGTATTTCTGATTACTTTTTGTTGTAACAAGTAACGTAACTCGTTAGTTATGCAATTCAAGTAATCCTTTACTTAGTTACATTTTCATAAAACCGATACTTTAATAATATAATAATAAATAATATTTTTTTTCCTTTCCCTTTCTCGCCACAAAAATGAAAACATTTGCACTGTTTCTCTCCTGCTTCTGAGAAGGTGTCTGCATGCTAGCGGAAGGTAAACCTACAGTTATGTCAGTGCACATGCGTAGCTAGCTATTTCAATGTAGTAAGAAAGGACAGAATTTGAATTTTGGCGGAAAGGGCAAGAACAACATCACAGTGAAATGCCAGTTGTGCCTGGAGGATAAGTGCTTGTTGTATTGTTTTCATTGAAATAACTGTGCCTAATACTGTATGCCCCTGCATGTCAGATTGGTAGCAAATAAAAGAGCTGTCAGATGTTATCCAGCTTTGCCACCTCCATACCCTAACCACAAGGCATGGATGAAAAAGGTTCACCAGTACTGCAGTTAGGAGGTCGATCCATCTGCAACACCTCCAACAGATCCGGCTGCAGCACGTGTGCCCCCTTTGTGGCTGTGGCCAATCTCGGCCTGCCTGTCCCCGCAACCCAAACAACTACTGACAAGGCACATCCGCTTCAATGCCCATTAACATCCCAGTACTGAAACATGCTGAGAAATTCGATCACATAATTCTTCCTATTAACAATTTCTCCATCCCAACCTGCTGCACAAAACAACAACCACTCTTCACCCTAGGTCACCTGAATTTTGCCACACATATAATTTCTCAAGATCAGTAATACTTTCCTCACCTTCTGTCACTTGGATATTCGATACCAGCACTTCCGACACAGTTTCCCTTAACAACTCATTCAAAGCTGAAATGTGGCTCCCGAAACACCTTCTCATAAACTGGAACAGCCTCACCTTCTATGAAGACCAGCTCTCTAACTCACACAACATTCATCTCTTCATAGATGTTGCCGGTTTTGTTTTATTTATACGGCCAACAGTGGTTCTCTGCCACATGGACACCCAAGTTCTCGCAGTTCTCTCAAAAACCTCTTCAACCATCTTCCGTAGTTTTCAAAACCTACCCCATCGTAATAGCCATTCTCCTGTTGGGACACATATGGTCAAAAAAATCTATTCTCGTTCACTCAGATAATCTTGCTGTTTTCAACAAGAGGATTCAAGGTCGAAACAATTCTTCTGCAGTCATGCCTTTGATGTGTTGCAACACATGGGTACATCAACCATGGCTCCTCATGCAGGGACATGTCGTATGCTGGTACCTCCATTTTCTGCAACAACTTTCTTTGTGTAACCCCCACCTGTGGCGAACTCATCAGCATCTTTCAGGAAGCTATCCCTAACAGCCTCTCCTTAGTGGACGACTGGCCGTATTCTACACTTCTTCCATGAAGGGGTCAACCTCCATTTCCCATCATTTAACATAGTTGCCCTATCTAGTTTCAACTCCTATCCCCATCTCACTTGGGGCATCAGAATACCCACCAACAAAGTGTACCTTAGTTGCATTCATTTCTTCGCCAAACTTATTATAGGTATCCCATGTTCTCATTCCACACTCACCCAGCTATCATTACTCGTTTAAGGCCTCCAATGTCAGTTGCCAGCTTCAACTCAATGCTGTCTTACATTGACTTCTGATTTCTTCTGATCCATGCTGCATCCACCTTCTCTGACCTTCACTGTGTCTATGAAGGGTGCCTGGTCTACACACAAAAGCAACAAAACTGGCAATCCAATTCCTGACATGTTTCAAACTAGACATGCATCTAAGCTAGGGGTGAGTATTGGCAAGAACCTCACGATACAATACGTATCACGATACTTTCGTCACGATACGATACGTATCACGATATCACAATATTGCGTTATAAATAAAGATGAAAACACAAGTACCTGTATATGTACATCAGATGATATTAATCAGATGACAAATTGATTCAAAACTATTTCATTCAAAACAGCCTCTCCATTTTATTAATTACCATGAAATTCACTGAAATAAATATTGAAAATAAAATGAAAAAGGATAAAGTACCCTAGGTGACAATGCACAAAAATTATAAATAATAATAATAATAATAATAATGTTTCTCCTATTGTGTTACTGTTTGAACACTGAACTGAAGAGGTCATATGAAAATAATGTACATGTATATATGTAAACAAAATATATAATAGGAAAATACATTGCACATAGTCTTCTTGTAAACAAAATAAATACAAGAGTAAACCTTAACATTGAGACACATGGATAGGCCTAAAACTTGTACCTGACTTCTTTTGTTTTTAGGTTTTTGTGTAGAAAGAGAATCCGATCAAGGTGCTCTGGGTTGAGTGCACTCCTCTGTGCGGTGATAATGTCCCCCGCAGTACGGAAAACTCTCTCAGTGGAGACACTTGTTCCAGGGATGCACAAATACCTCTTTGCAAGTTTTGACAGGAGAGGATACTCACACTTGTGCTCCCTCCACCAGTTCAGTGGATTAGCCCCTTTTGCAATTGGCATCGGAGCAGTCTCTTTGAATCTTCCCATCTCCTCTTGTGCCTGGTTCTCTGGCGTCTTCAACTTCTTTGAAGCCCCTGGAACAGTGACCACAAAAATTAGCAATTTCTTTAAGACCCCCCAAAGTTCTTTTTTCGCTACAGTTTAATGTTGGAGATTCATGGTGCAGAATAAAGTATGTGCAGTTTGGTTACAGATCAAACCCAGACTCCTTAGAAGATGACTTGTGCATGTGTAACTTGAATATTGGACAAATATCAAACACAAGTGTAATATGAAACTTTAAGCACGGAGTAATGTACATTACACTTCCTCTGAGGAATCTGTTTATTTAAATGAGAGGAAATAAACTTTACACTTTGAGTGGAATAATCTGAATAAGTCTTTTAGTGTCAAACTCTGAACAAACATTCAGCACAGTGAGGCTCAAATATTCAACTGCAGGGATAAGAACTAAAACTAACTGTTGACATTAGGAGGTCTTTCCTATACTGACCTGAAGCGTATGTTTGCCCAAGAAGGTCCGCAAGGCCATATGGCAGTTTTGATCTCTATTATCATGTTAGAGTCACCTGGGCTCTCCTGGAGTCCTTGGATCAGGTGGGCATGGACTGGTGCAACCGCTCACAGTGTGGGAGTTTTCTCTTCTTCTATGACCACAGTGGCAATCTTCATG
Organism: Spondyliosoma cantharus; assembly: GCA_900302685.1. Classification (NCBI taxonomy): domain Eukaryota; kingdom Metazoa; phylum Chordata; class Actinopteri; order Spariformes; family Sparidae; genus Spondyliosoma; species Spondyliosoma cantharus. The sequence continues at coordinate 4,253 of OMLP01046093.1, forward strand.
GGCTTCATAGCAGTGACTATTTCTTCTGCAGCTGTAATGTCGGCCTCACTGACAGTGCTGATTTCTTTTTCATTCTTCCTCACCTCATGTGACAGCTGGACAGCAGTGACTGCCGGCTGCCATGTCATGTGCGCTATTCCATCTGGTGACCACATTGGTCTTGAGTTTGTGCTGTTCCAGATTCAGCAACTTCTGTTTTTCTTTCAAGACATGACTGGCAATGGCGCTGCGTCTGAAAAAGTTGACAATCCGCCTCACTCTTCCCAGCAAGCGCTGGATGGCTGGCAACTTTAATACACGCTGAGAAGCCAAATTTAGGGTGTGCACGAAGCATTTAAAATGCAGCATACTGGCTAGCTCTGCTGCGCTGGTCATGTTTTTAGCGTTGTCTATGGCTGGGTCCTTGTCCTGTATGTGGCATTCCTCCATTGCCCTTTTCAGCAAATCAGCAATGTTACTGCTGGTGTGGCTCTCATGCATTGCCCTCGTCTGCAAAACATGTGTAACCATTTCCCATTTCCGGACTCCGGACATCCATCCGTCACACGTCAAGGCAACTCTTTGTGCAGCGCTAAGAGATGTTTTCACGACTTTCTTCACCTCCTCATACATCCTGGGCACAGCTGTGTTCACCATGTAGCCGCGTTGTGGTATTTTGTAACGCGGCTCCAAACAATGTAGCATCCACCTGAAGCCAACATTGTCTACGATGCTATAAGGGCGCAAATCTTTACAGATGAAATGCACCATCGACTCCGTGATACGCTGAGCACGAGGTGAGGTAGAGGGGAGGAAGCTGTCCAGCAGCGTAGTCTGGTTTGGTTCAGTCTGCTTTGGCGGCTGCTTCTCGCCTAATGTCTCGGCGTGGTGTCTTGCCAAGTGAACTCGCAAGTTCGTTGTGTTCCCACAATATTTCACAGCAATGAGACATACAAACGGCATTCTCTTTGTCCAGCTCGTTGTTCTTGCTAGGGTTCTTAACTTTGAAGCCAAAGTGCTTCCAAACGTCAGCTTTAAATTGCGGAGGCGTTATTATCTTGACATCCATTTTGGAAAGACCTCAGCCACTCTCTCTAATACAGAAATACATGTGCCGCACAGCAGAGTCGCTCTTCGGCGCCATCTACAGGAGTGGAGGTACGGAAGTTGTACTGTATTCACAACGCGTCTAAACATGAATCATTATTCTTAAAAAAAAATCGATCTTTGGAGTTGAAAAGTCGATATTGTATTGGGCGGCAAAGTATTGCGATATATCGCCATATCGATATTTTTGCCCACACCTAATCTAAACCCATACAAGCCGCTCACACACAATATGTTCAGAAAACCCTGAAATGCTTCTCCTTCCGACTGCTTGTTCATCGTAGAATCTGTTTTCTTTCCCAGGCCTACCAGCCAGGGAGATGCTACCAGTCCCTGACAAAGCCTGATATCGCAGTCATTTAACCCTTCATCAACGTAGCACGATTACTTGACTTGTTTTTTTCAACATCGTACTCATATTCCCCCTTAATTAACTATCATGTACATCTCATTGATGGTCTGGTCCTTGCTTGTGAACCTATGCTTAGGCTTATGTACAGGCTGCCATTCCAAATTGTTATTTTTTCTGGTATATCCAGAATGTATCCTGATTTATTTCATGTGGTTTGGACAGCAAAAAACCCCAAGAAATGTGATTTTTGCAAATCGGATCTAGACCTCATTTCGAGGTTGATTGAAATATGTTTCAAATCAGATTTCTAAAGATACATCCCATTAGATTACATGCCTAATCAGATTCTTTTGAAAACAAGTTAGGGTGAAGATATACAGTACTTGCTGTGAGGGGATGTGACAGGGTCAGGAGTCAGAAAACACATCTGCAGCAGCTGGGACAACAATGGGCCAACAAGCTAACAGGTGACAACTAGTGGTATCCTCCCGTAACAGGTGTAGTATATAGGCAGTTATGTGATCCACTAAATTTCCACCGCAGCTGGCTGTTTACATGTGGTCCAAAAAGCAGCTTTAACTCTGGCCTTAGTGGATCTAAATTTCCCATGCTTCTGGCATACAGTGTTACATGACGCCTATGTCATTAACATAGCAGCCCATGCAGGGATGTTGGTGATGTCTGGACCCAAAAATCTGATCTAATCACTTATGTGAAAAATCAGTGTGAACTTGCATATTAGCTAAATATTTAATTTCACCCATGATATTTGGATATAACATTTAGCATTTAGATTTAACATTTTGACTTAGATTTAACATTTTGATTTACATTTCACATTTAAATTTAACATTTAGATTTAACATTTAGATTGAGATTTTTTATTTAGATTTAACATTGACATTATATTTTTACAGGAGAAGTAAATATCACAAAAAGTTCCCAAATATTGCTTGAAATCTCGTCAAAAGTAACTGAAATCACAGTTTTTTTAAACATGGTTTGTTGCTAAATGTGGCAAAAAGTTGTTGTTTTATTTAGCATGCTCAACTTTACAATCAGCGCCCCATAATATTGGGGTGCCCTTTACATGCAAAAGCGACATTACAGGGGTAGGCAGAGCATCATAGTTTGAAACTTAAGGCCACTAAACAAGCTGCTGTATTTGATGATCTACATGTGAGAACGTCTTTTGTTGGTTACCCTAGGGCACCAAGAATGGCAACAAGTGTTTTTAAGATTGAAGTGTGGCAGTTTCTGTTTCCTGACGGGGGGGCAAAACTTTTACTCACCCATGCAGTGTGTCACCATCTAGTGAGAATGATAGTAGCAGTCTAGCAGGCCAGAGTCATTTTTTTTAGCTTTGGCCAGGTTGCTCTTGATGTGTCAGTACCAGTGTTGGGCACGTTACTTTTAAAAAGTAATTAGTTATAGTTACCGGTTACTTCTCCCAAAAAGTAACTGTGTTAGTAACAGAATTACCCCACTATAAAAGTAACTAGTTACCAGGGAAAGTAACTATTGCGTTACTTTCTGCTCTCCACGATATTTTGCCAATGAGGCTCTGCAGGAGTCTGAGTCAACTGTTGATAACGGGAGCATGTTCTCAACAACATACCTGCCTATCATTGCATTCAGTTCAGTCTGTGTCACAAGTTTGTGTGAAGCTGGAGCAGAAAAATCCAGCTGTAGCTTCTTGGACGGCTCCGTGTGCTTCTTTGTTAGCGGAGCTCACGTTAGCCTCACCTGCCTGCTATCATCATCAACAGTGTCAACAACGGTGATTTTGGCCACCAGGTTTGTAGAAGCGAGTGCTGTTCAGAGACGCTTCATTAGATTAGAGTTGCTTACAGTGGACGTGGACAAACACTTCGCTCTGGGACATAATGAACACTTCACATGTTCGTTCTTGTCTTTTACCTCAAGGAGATTAAAGTGTGTCTGTACTTCCACTTTGAAAAAGCGAACTTTCCCTCCAGACTCGCCATTGCTGCAGCTCACCTCTGCTAGTGTGTGTGCGTGAGGCTGCTGAACGCTGCCTGTGATTGGCTTACGAACTCTTACTCTACCTTAGCCAATCATCATCACTTATGCGGCTGTCTCGTCCCTCCCTCCTTCCTCACCAAAGAAAACAAAACAGCTTTGCAGATGCTGTGACTGAGAGTCAAGTCGGATGACAACAGCTTCAATGAGCAGCTTCAGTTTGTAACGTGCCATAATTCATTGTCGATAACAGTAACTGCGTTGTAACGATGGACATAGTAATTAGTTAGATTACCTCTTACTGAGAAAAAGTAATGCCGTTAGTAACGCCGTTTATTTTAACGCCGCTATTCCCATCACTGTTAGTTTCTAATAACTCTTTTTGTGTATTTTCAAGTAGACTGAAACATACTGAGTAGTTACTCATACACTTACAGTTACTAACTACTAAATCATTTTATTGATCAATTGATTGTATTTCTATTTATGCTCGAGCTCTTCTTCGTACCTTTTATTATATTGTTTATTTGTTATTATTATTATTCTTTACTGTTATATTAAACTGTCCTTTGGCTGCTGTGATGGACCAATTTCCCCGTCTGCAGGACTTATAAAGGAATTTCTGATTCCGATTCTGATATAAAACGATACATAACACATTTCGATCCGTACACTGTGCTGTAATTTTTGGTTTGACAAGGTCAGTTTGGGTGACTAAACACTTTAATTGTCTCTTAAAACTACACCAAATATGAACATCAATGACATGTTACTTCAATCAATGTATTCATCCACTGCTATTTGTAGAAAGTATTTTAATGGCCTTGCTAAGATACCCGATACCTGAATTAAATCATCACTCTGCAAATTGAGGAGTCAAACATTTTTCTCATGAGCACATGCTATTAACGCTATCATTAGCACCTCATGAGCTGAACCAAAATCGAAAATTGTGTCTGGCACTTTAACTTGGTCTTTGAGGACAGGGGGACATTTAGTTATGCTAATAATATGTTTTCACCACAGTTGGCTAATTGCTGAGGCAACCAGGCTAATGCAAGTGCAGTGTGACTGACATTTTGATTCAGTAATTGCAAGTCAACTGGGGATTCACAAGCAGAGCGCACACTTCAAATACAGACACCCTGTCAATTATTTTTATTTTATTCATAAAATGAAAAAAAAGTGTGCTGCGAGTCGGTCCTTGCACTACATACACTGTCTGCAGAACAAAGACCCTGAACATTTGTTGCATGTATATAAACAGTAAGAGTATATGCCTCTTGTTTCTTGAAAGACCCAAGCTTTTTGCCTTCAGGTGTGTGGCTTAATGCATTGAACATTCTTTGAAGACGTCCTTTATGGTTGTCTGAGGAGATATTTTTCAGACCCTGTTTAAGATTTTTCTTAAGTAGCATTTGAATGGACAATAGTTTCTCTGCTTTTCAACTGGTGTCCTGGTTGCTCAATGCGAAGTCTGTCGTGTGGGGATGAGACGGATTGTGTCTGTTTATCACCTCCTAGGAGAGCACACACACTGATTCTCTCAGATACCCTCATTTCTACGCCGGTGCAGCACACACACGTGCACTGCAAACAAATATGTACATGAATCCACAAATGATCACACACACACACACCACACAATTTGTTATGTGGTGCAGCTTTCATGGCAAGGATCAATTTTAATTGTATTCAACACTGCCCTGTTCCTGGCCCTGCAGTCTTCTTTGGCCTGAACCATATGTTTACAGTCTTAGTAGGAGGGTCCCTTGGGCAAGTGGCACATCTTCCCACAAGAACCATCCAAGGGTCCCTGGTGCACGGTCGGCTTACTCAAAGGGCTTGTGAGGATAGCAAGACTCAGCCAAAGGTGGAAAGGTCCCGGAAGTCTGCAGGCCTCAGAACGTCACGGGGACATGAATACACTGCTTTTTTTTTTTTTTCCAATACATACAGAGATTCTGATTGTGGATGCCTGTCAGAAGAGTCAAAGCCACACCTCTCGCATCCCCTCCCAGCCAAGTGACTCAAGCCAAGCTTGTCAGGGTCGCTTTAAACAAGCGTAAGTTTAGTGCGCAGAGGGAAATGCTAACAAGAGACATGGATGTTAATGAGGAAGAGCAGCAGTCATTTATTCAGAAAAGGAACAGTACGCCGGGCAAAATATGGACTGGTGGAGGGAAGTAGAATCTATTATGTAAAAGGATGTTTACCCCACTGAGGTCAGGTCAACTGTGTAATAAATGCAAAACAGTTTGTGTGTGCGAACTTTGCTGTGTTTTTTTCACATTTGCTGAACTACTTTTTTTCCATCAATGTGGATTTTACCAGATGGTTAAGTGTAATAAACAATCCCTCCTCCAGTTCAGTTTACCTCTCACTTTCTCCCAACCTCACACCCCCAGCTGCCTCTGTGCAACGGAGTTGTGATCCTCCACTCTAGAGTGGAGTATCACAGCTGACCACTGATCCTGTCACGGCAGACTTGGCCTTCATGTCTTGTGATTTGCTCTGAGGACTTTCGCAGTGCTTATCAAAGTGCCCCGCCTGCTGATTATCTCTCCAAAAGAGCAGAGACCAAAGCTGTGAACACACAGACTGTTGGATCTGGCTTTTCCACAGGGGCGAGGATGGCAGTGTGCTACATCAAGAGAAAAACTAAGTTTTAAAGTGGCATACACAGCATTGGTTACACAGTGCTAATTATGCAAAGCACTACCTCCCAACATGTTAATGTATTACTCACAGAACCGTGTGGTGTTTTCCTTCCTGGTGTTGGGAATAATTCAAATTACTGTTAATGCAATTTGTTCTTTTGTCACAGACTTTAAGGACTATGGTTTGTGTTTGAGACAGAAAAGACCCAGTTTTGTTTTATTTTCATTTCATTTAATACAAGTTTAAGTGGGGTAAGCAGACAGGCTAACAGTGCATGTATGGCTTTGCAAGACAAAAAACAGTGACAATAATTTACATAACATAACACATGTTTGCTAAAACAGAAAGTTGGCGATTTTTTACGACATATATGGTGGAGTCATATGGGATTACAATATAAACTAGATAGGCACTCAGTAGAGTGCATAGCTCCTCCAGGGCCCAATGGTCACAAATGCTGTTTTTCCACCAGCACTTTTGGCCGTACCGAGCCGAGTCGATTCTCTTTACCATCATCAGTTTTACTATGCCAAGTTGAGCCAATCCACTCCAAGCCAGGCCAACAATGGTCCTGCTCCGGAGTGGGGCCAAGCCACGCCTGTCCTGCCTCCAAGCGGGCTGCTGGGACATCTCTCATCCATAGCCAACCAGTAACAAGCCCCCCATCTCCACCTCAAATTGATACACAGATGTTTTTAAAAGTCTGTGTGTTCAAGTCTCAGTAAGTTTGTAGCTTCTAACTGAATCTCTTTAGTTTCTCTTGTCCTGTTTACACTGTCAAACGTATGCTGTGTTGTATTTGGTTTATGTTGACTTTTAGCTGTTTTGGAAGTCATTTTTAGTGTTAAGTTACTGCTGGTAAGAACGCAACGAGACAGGTTTCAGAGCACATTGGTGCTGTTGTCACATTGTTGTTTAGTACATCGGTTCTTTTCGACCCCAGCTCCTCTTTATGATAATCATTGGTTTAACTTTCAATGTTCATGTATGTGTATTGAAAGAGATTTGTTCTCCAAGGAGAATCTTTGCCTTTTGTGCTTGAAAGGGCTATAAGTAAGGTAGCTGAAAGATGTCCTTCTCCATAGCAACGTCCTCCAGCTTTTCCCGACGCAATCGCAAGTCACACAGTAATTCCTCCCATGTGGTCTGGGTCTGCCCCAGGGTGTCCTCCCAACTCGATTTGCAAGGAATATCTTCATCAGCTGGTGGCCCGGAGAAATCCTGATCAGAAGCTTAAAGTGTTTCTCCTCTGAGCTCCTTCCAGACGTCTGAGTCCTATAAGATTCAGAAGTAAAGTTAATTCATATATTTCAGAAGTTAACTATTTACATATTCATGTTTACAGAATTATTATTAACGTATTGACATATGGAATGAGAATGAATGAGAGCCAGGAAGTGTTGTTGCTGTGAAGCTGCTTTCGCATGGAGAACAGTTAAACACAGTTTTAGAAGTTATCCGTCTCCATCCTGCTGTCTCTTTTTATCAAGAGTGATCCAGTCACTACCACCAGCGAACCCTCACATTATAGTTCTAAACCTGTCTTTAAGTTTTTCTAATGAGTTTGATATTTTGGTAAAATGCTTATTCATCCCTCTTGCTGAGCATTAGATGAGAAGTGTGCGCCAGATTATTTCTTGACTTCCTGCATGCTGCCTGCCAACCTCAGAGTGTCTACAAGACTCCAAAAGGTTGCTTTTGTGGTGATGAACATATAAGACCCCTAGCTGTTTCTCCTTGTCTTTGTACTGGGCTAGCCAAACTGCCTGCTGGCTGTGGTATTACTTTTAATGCATAGAAATGAGAGTGGTATTGATTTTTTCAACTACTTCTTAGCAGAAAAGTAAAATGTCAAACTAATGCTTTGAGGGTGAGTTCAGACACCAGACACATGATAAGTCATTTTAGCCACCTGTATCTGTGATTTAATTACTTTGGTCATTCCCCAAAGCCCATGACCATAGGTGCAATTTGGAAAGGTTTGAAAGTTTGAAAAAAATATTGAGAGCATAAGGCTTAGTTTCCTCTCAGAAACAAAAGCATGCATCCACATCTTCTGATGAGGCACTAACCCTTATGGGGATCTTCTACACCCTCACTTGTGAACAAGACCAGAAGAAACTTGGATTCCCTTGACTTTTGATCCTGGTATTAGACCAGGGCTGTAAGAAACAAGTAACCAAAAGTGATATTCTTTGATTTCAGTCAAGACTCTGCTGCTGCATTCACTACTTAATTTGATCTTCCTCTCTTTACAGGTGATATTGATTCTTACCAAGCTGTACGACTTTCATATTGGCAGTGTGACTGAGAGCACTCTTTGGAGGTGAGTTGAAAGGAAATGTTTATTCATAAAATATTTACAAGTAAATGTCTTTGAATCCCGTAACTCTGCTCAGGGTGACAAAGGGTAGAACTGGCCTTGTCCGACTATCCCATGATGTGCTTGATGTTTTAGCTAACTGATCAGTCAAGATAGTATATTTTCTAGAGACTCACAACTAACAGCATCTGACTTGAACAACTGTGGTAAACCCTTTAAAACATATGCTAGGTCTTCCTCTCTGTTTTGCCAATTCATTGATTTTCTGGTACAACTTTGAACCATCTGTCTCTTTCCAACTGTCTCCAATCGCCCCTGTCCTGTGCCCACCCACGCATCTGGTGCTATGAACAGAATGTTCCATTGTCATGCACGGTCAGACAGGACACTCAGACTGGAGGATGCTGTTTGCCATGCTCTTGTTCTAATGTGTTATCTGATGTACGCTCCCTTCGATGTCCCTCAAGGAAATAAACACATAACTAGAGTGCTTGTACAGAGTCAAAAATATACTAACACAAGGATAGGTAAAACATCTTTGATGAGTTTAATTTCACAAAACCCATTCTCATATCTGGATGGAACACACATGACACACACAAAAGCAATCCTCCGACCATAGCTTAGCAACTATAACTACGTACAACAAGTTTTAATGCCTTGACTTTCTTCAAATGCTGAAATGGTGTGCAAGGAGGTGGTGCCTTTTTATAGCTTTCCCAGAACCAAAAATACAGGAGTTATCATACTTGTTAACATATCTGCTTAACTAGGTACTGTAGTGGTTCACTAGCATTTACACTGTGTGGTAGACAGTCCTGGATGCTACTGGAGTTTGAATTAATGTAATGTAATTGCATACATATACTACCTTTAATGTTAAGAATAAAAATGTATATTGAAAGTACAACCAAGTATGTAAGCCAGCACATCCACATACCTAAATGACTACATAGGTCAAAAGCCAATGACTCCCCAAATGATCAATCACTGTTCCCAACACATTTACATTTACATTACCATTTAGGGCATTTAGCAGACACTTGCGTCCAAAGTGACTTACAATAAGTACATTTGTCATAAGAGAGAAACCTCGACATAAGCTGCTATTAATCAAGGATACCTTAAGTACATAAGTGCTATGATTTAAGTGCTAAAGGTAAGAACATACATGTCATGCTATGCAGCGTCAAGGTGAAGTCTGAACAAGTGAGTCTTGAGTCTTTTGCAGAAGATGGTGAGTGAGTCTGCTCTCCTGAGATTGGTCGGGAGTTCGTTCCACCATTAAGGCGCCAGAACAGACAAGAATCGTGACTTCGCTAGCGACCTCTGTTTGCCTCAGCAATGACGGTACCAGTCAGCCAGCTGATGTAGTGGAGCGAAGTGCTCACGCTGGGGCATGTGGTCTGACCAGTGCGTGGAGGCAGACTGATGCAGTTCCGTTGACGGCCTTGAAGGCCAGCACCATCATCTTTAATCGGATGTGGGCCGCAACAGGAACCCAGTGGAGGTCATGGAGGAGGGGGGTCACATGGGAGAAATTGGGTAGATTGAAAATGAAGCGCGCTGCAGCATTCTGGATATGCTGCAACGCTTTAGTTGCAAAGGCTGGGAGTCCAGCCAAGAGCAAGTTGCAGTAGTCGAGGTGGGAGATGACTGGCTGAAGACAAACTTTAGGAATCAGGATTAGGATCATACTGAAGGATCCTGATTCTTAAAGTTTTTCTTTTTTGTATAATAGGATAAACATGTTAGAAGAAGTAACTATAGATTTAAACTGATCTGTTTTGTAGGACTAGATGTTGATATCCCTAGTTGCATACTGAAGCCAAGCTGCTAAAAGACTCTGTGGGATGGTCGAGTGAGAGATGGCATCCTCTGGGTTATCAAGTGGGCGCCCTCTTTCATCGATGTTTCGCTGATAGACCCATGACACCTCCAGAGGTTTCAGCAGTGAATCCTGCCGTCCCAGGCTCACCCCCTACATGCCATCTGCTCACTTGAGGACCCAGGTGACGTCCTTTCTTTTCATCCACAGCCATTGACTCCCCTTTTCTGCAGCTCTGTGGAGGTCTTGGACTGCCTGCCAATGGGCCTTTCCTCGCACTACAAACCCTCTGCAGCCTACTTCCACCGGTCGGACCTTTGCTGTCCAGCCTCGATCTTGCACATCAGCTGCCAGCTCGGCGTACCTCAGTTTTTTTCGCTTGAAGGCCTCCTCCTCTGCATCCTCCCAGGGCACTGTGACCTCGATGATGTAGATGAACTGGAGTGAGGCCGACCATAGTACGGGGTCTGGTCTGAGATTGGTCGACGCGTTCTCACCTGGGAAGCAGAGCCTCTGGTCTAAGTCTGCCACCAGCTTCCAGTCGCGTGCCCCGCCTAACTGTCCAACCATCCATTGGCCTTGCTTGGCTTGAGCGACCGCTTTGGCACACCTTGTTGCCTCCTCTTGCCGACGTATCTCCTCTACCACAAGCTTGCGTCTCTGGTAAAGAGAAAAATGATATATCCAGCTTGAGCCACTGTGATTATCCTTATAGCCCATTTGCATATACACCCAAACATGCTCTCATCACAAGCACCACAGATGGCAGAGAGAGGACACACTGTAATGCAAACTGAAGCTGCAACTGCATTTCCTTACTTCATACTCCATGAACTAACATGCTGCCCCCTCATGTTATATTCAATGCTGCCTCTAAAGGCTCTGCTCTGCCTCTGCTGAGGGAGCCCTCAGATAATCAATGCAGCAATAATGCAATGAAGATTCTTCTTGGAGATTCAAGTTAAACCAATAGAACAAAATATGTTTTATGTAAGGAGGAGGGAGGGTTGTGTTATAATCAATCCCACTGTTCTCGCAAGACCCGCCCCACTCCATCTTGGATTGATTGGCTTTGTTGGTTGGGTTATCCATGGTTGACTCAAACTGTTAACATAGTGGCTCTGGTAATGTCTCTTTAGGGCTTTTGTCGAGTGGAGAGAGCTGAGGCAGCAAACAGCGTTGACATCATGGATGTATTAATGAGACAAAGATGCATGTTTAAATATGAGGCCAAAGCAGTTGACTTCGTGTTGGTTCTCTGAATGAGATAAAATAATTCAAACATACAGCTCTTCTAGATGCTCCAATTGTTATTGAATTGAACTGAAGCAATTCTGATTAAAGATTAATTGTGGCAAACATGCATTTGCAGTTTTGTAGACACTTTGTTTCCAATACCTGTGTATGGGTAGGAAAACGCTTTTTGGGCCGGTGTGCATCACATGATGAACATTGAAGTTGCAGTACCTTGTGCGGCCATTACACCAGGTTTGCTTTGCAAACCAGCTCCAATCCTGTTGGCTTGGCTGCTGGTTGTTGTAATCATAAGCAATAGTGAGTTGTGTCCTTTTATAACAGGTCAATATGATTAGATGATCCTAGACAGCTTGTAGCCAAACAGCTGATGGATGAGTCACCTAGGGTGAAGCGTGAATGAAGCAGCCTATTCCTATCAGCAAATGCAAGCATTAGTTCAGTGTTCTGCCTGATCATACTGGAAGACTGGAAGAAAGGAGGGTGAGTCAAATTTGCTGGTATCATGGCTGTTAACTTTACAAAGCTGACAGCTGATTTGCTAAAGTTATTGCACACTGAGAAATGTGAGAGGTCAGAGAGAGAAGGTCTAATGGTAGTGGACTGGGTTTGGCGCTTAACTAGAGCATCTGAGAGATAAGTAACCGAGCCCAACCCGAACACAACAGGCATCCTGTTATTTAATGTCCAAATCAAGGTCGAGCCTGATGCAGTTAATGCAAGTTGAAGTACTGCGTTTGTGTTACCCTTTCATGCTGTTGTACAAACATGTACAAAAGAGATGACTATGAAAAGGCATTGTTCTATGCACATACATACACCGATCAGGCATAACATTATGACCACCTGCCTGATATTGTGTCGGTCCCCCTTTTGCTGCCAAAACAGCACTTACCTGTCGAGGCATGGACTCCACTAGACCCCTGAAGGTGTGCTGTGGTAAGTGGCACCAATATGTTAGCAGCAGATCCTTTAAGTGCTGCAAGTTGCGAGGTGGGGCCTCCATGGATCGGACTTGTTTGTCCAGCGCATCCCACAGATTGGATTGAGATCTGGGGAATTTGGAGGCCAAGTCAAAACCTCAAACTCGTTGTTGTGCTCTTTAAACCATTCCTGAAACGTTTTTGCTTAGTGGCACGGCGTATTATCCTGCTGAAAGAGGCCACAGCCATCAGGGAATACCGTTTACATGAAAGGGTGTACATGGTCTGCAGCAATGCTTAGGTAGATGGTATGTGCCAGAGGAACATCCACATGGATGGCAGGATCCAAGGTTTTCCAGCAGAACATTGCCCAAAGCATCACACTGCCTCCGCCAGCTTGCCTTCTTCCCATAGTGCATCTTGGTGCCATATGTTCCTCAGCAATGCACAAGCACCCAGCTATCCATGTGATGTCAAAGAAAACATGATTCGGACACCTTTCTAGCAGAACCAGCATTAACTTCTTCAGCAATTTGAGCATCAGTATGTTGCCTGTTAGATCAGACCACACGGGGCAGCCTTCGCTACCCACGTGCATCAACGAGCCCTGGCCACTGTTCCTTCCTTGGACCACTTATATATATATATACTGACCACTGCAGACTGGGAACACCCCACAAGAGCTGCAGTTTTGGAGATGCTCTGACCCAGTCATGCAGCCATCACAATTTGGCAAATGTATATATTTTTTTTGCAAGTAAAACAAATGTATA
>OMLP01046094.1:0-10974 GCA_900302685.1 Spondyliosoma cantharus
ACATCATCTTGCCATATGTTAGAAACCTGTTTCACTGTTTATGTTGGTTCCCTTTTGGAATCTGTTGCCACTACAGCTCTCAGTTTTGAGCAGTGAAAAAATATAGACTGAATGTCATCATAAACTGCTCAAAATGATGTCCAAAACTATAAAAACCATGAAAAATAAATTGTTTTAAAAGCTCTAGAAGTCCTGAAGTACTGAAGATAGTCCAGAATGTACTGTTTGGTCCAAAAAGGAACAGTTTTTGCATTTTTGTAGCATCTCTTCTTGAGGGTGACCTCTGCTTGTGTGTTTGTAATTTTCTCTGGATGCAGTGGTGGACTTCATCATCAGGAAAAGGGTGGCTATTCCTGCCACCACCCACACAGGTAACAGTTCCTCTGAGACCTGTGAGGCCCCCACACCCTTTTCACATGTGCATGGAGAATATCTTTTAAGCTTGTCTATATGCATGAAAACTCATGCATCTCTTTGCAGTTATGTGGTATCAATGATATGATACCATTCTCGAGAGCACCCATCACTGCTGATCCATCAACGTGTACATATGTCTTCTTGCACCCTATGATGTCTTTGTAAGGGAACACACAATTATATCTTTATTATACATTGTTGTCCAAAAACTATTAAAAACACAACAGTTTATTTTGTCTCAATCCCACAGGATAGTGTATGTGGGACCATGCAAGGAATGTGCGATAATCCACCAGTTAGGAAGTTGAGAGACGGACTAACACATTGTTGGCTCCATCCCATCATCGCTCCACCTCACATCATGATTTGCTGCCTTGTTGTTGTTGATTTCTACATTTTGTTATGATGCAGCCTTTTACTAAAATTATGTTACTTCAATATTTTTTTCCCCTCATCAGTCTAAAAACTGAATTATCACATTGACATAAGTATTCAGACCCTTAACTCAGTTCTTAGTTGAAGCACCTTTGGCAGCAATTACAGCAGCGAGTCTTCTTGGGTGTGACACCACGAGCTTTGCACATCTGGATTTGGGGATTTTCTGCCATTCTTCTCTGCAGGTCCTCTCAAGATCTGTCAGGTTGGATGGGCACTGTCGGTGGACAGCCATTTTCAGGTCTCTCTAGAAATGTTCGATGTGGTTTGAGTCAGGGCTCTGGCTGGTCCACTCAAGGACATTCACAGAGTTGTCCCTAAGCCACTCCTGTGTTGTCTTGGCTGTGTGCTTAGGGCCATTGTCCTGTTGGAAGGTGAACCTTTGGCCAAATCTGAGGTCCTGAGGGGTCTGGACCAGGTTTTCTTCAAGGATATCTCTGTACTTTGCTCCATTCAGCAAAAAAAAAAAAAAACACCCCAAAGCAAAATGCTTCCATCTGGCCACTCTACCATAAAGCCCAGATCGGTAGAGTGTTGCAATGATGGTTGTCCTGCTGGAAGTTTCTCCCATCTTGGTTCTTGGTGCCCTCTCTTACCAAGGCCCTTCTCCCCTGATTGCTCAGTCTTTGAGCTGCCAGCTTTAGGAAGAGTTCTGGATTTTCCACACTTCTTCCAAGAATTATGGAGGCCACTGTGCTCATGGAGACCTTCAATTCAGCGGAAAGGTTTTGTAGCCTTCCCCTGATCTGTGCCTCGACACAATCCTGTCTTTGGGCTCTGCAGGCAGTTCCGCAACCTCATGGCTTGGTTTTTGCTCTGATAAGCATTGTCAGATGTGAGTCCTTATATAGACAGGTGTGTGCCTTTCCAAATCATGTCCAATCATGTAAACTTGACACAGGTGGACTCCAGTCAAGGTGAAGAAACATCTCAAAGATGATCAAGAGAAATGGGAAGCACCTGAGCTAAATTTCATTATGGTGCACTGAGTAAATTGAGGGGAAAATCATGTATTTAAATGATTTAAGCATAAAGCTGCAATGTAACAAAATGTGAAAAAAGTGAAGGGGTCTGAATACTTTTTGAAAGAAACTCAATCCTACTCTGGTCTCATGTGTTCTGTCACACTGACTCACAGTGCTGGGCCCGTTGCAGTCAGTCATGCAGGATTTGCACTCAGACGACAATGATGAAGATTCAGAGGACGACGATGACAATGACATGGACTCCGACGTGGAGCGACCACCACACACACATCTCACACACCATCAACGCAGGTTAGTAATTGGTCATAACAAGCCAGGTTGTTGACAGAACTGTTTGAAACTGTACTCACAGACTCAGTTGAGTGGATCTTGGCTTGTTCTCACAAGCAGAATGGTGAGCATGCAGTCAAAAGCAAGTCTGGGTCTAGCGCGGGGCTCTGATTAGCCCATTGTGTGCAAGACTCCAGTTAGAACTTGTCTTAATTTACACTTTACCCTCCCTGTAAATATGCTTCCAGGTTGGCTGCCATAAAGGCAGCATTATTAACTATCGTATAGACATGTCAATCAGTTGGCATTTTACTGATATGAGGGTTTAAACCACTGTGCTGTTCATCAAGGCACTGTAATCTGGCACCTTTAAAGCTGCACACATTTTTATTGCTATACTCACAATGGATGAACTGACTATGTAATGTGAAAGGCGTCGCTTTCAGTGATGAACCCACAGATAATTATCACCAAGCTAATGGAGCTTTTACATGGAGCTTTTTACAATCCAGACATTTGAAACATTAAGCGGCTAAAGAGCCAGATATTTTTTCTCAGGAGGTATGTGGAGACCAAAACAGAACTAAAAAATAGAGTGAATATTTGATTTACATGTTAGGTGAACACAACTCCAAATAAATGTCAATGCTGCTCTGTGTCTGCAGGGTGTTTTTGCTAACTGAACTTAAACTCAACTTTAATTACTGGGAAAAACTAACCTTAACTTAGTTTGTTCTTTTCTCCTGTTACTCCCAGGGTCAGTTTAAGTAATGGCAGTGAAAGTGACAGCTCCTCACCCTCACCCCCATCCCGCAATGAAGCCCCACCCTTATTAAAGACTACTAATAACCAGGTAAGATTATTAGATTATATCAGATATGAGGTATTTTGTCCGTGCAATTTAATGTACCACAAGGAGAAACAAGGTGTGAATGTGTTTAGCTCCAAGTCCAGCAGAGTGAGCATGACTCGATGTGTTTCCCCTGCCCTCTGTCAGATACTGGAAGTGAAGAGTCCCACCAAGCAGAGCAAGCAGGACAAGAACAAAAGCCTAGACTGTGACAAGGTACAGGCTGCTATTTTTTTCTTTTGTTTTTCAGTATAAAGTAGCCCATATTATAGAACAGCACTTCAGTGGAGTCTGGCTCTTTATACTACACTATTCAGACAGACATCAGGTTTGAATGGTTTGACATGTGTCATCCAGCCTCACTTCACATTCTTGCTCCTGACAAGAGTATAATAGAACATGTCTCTAATGCTGTTTGGCTTTCAAATACCAAAATATTAATTTACATGTTTGTTTTAGTTCACATTTCTGTTCTGGAAATGTATGCAAATTAGTGCATTTTTAACTAGATAATGCCTCCTATATATATTTAAGCATATGATTTCAGAAAATGTAAGTAATCCACTGGGGACGTTTCATGTTGATATCTATTATTTAAACTGTTTACACTGTTTACCTGTACTTTACAAGAGACTAATCAAAGCTATCGTAACTTAAGTGATAAATTTCATAATCATATTTACTTCTTCTCTGATATATAGAGTTTGGCTTCTTATGCTACGTAGAATTGCGCGGGTGTGTGAGACTGCAGTTGCAAATATGTGTCAAATGCTGTAGCCTTGGACAAGTCTGGTATGAATGGGTTTATCCTGCACCTTACCGTATGACAGTGGCCTATGAAAAGCCATAAAGCTAACAACATGTTGTTTCCCAGGCTTACCTGGACGAGCTGGTGGAACTGCACAAAAGACTGATGACACTAAGAGAAGGTCATATACTGCAGCAGGTATGTCTGATACACTGTAATGTATTGTCACTGCGATCTGAAGGTATTACGTGGCAATTACTGTCACGTCCTTTCTGATGTAGCTTTCTTACTGAACCTGCCTCCACTAATTCAGCACTAACATCTCCCACAATTCATCTCATATGGCACACACTTCAGATGAAGGTGAGCTTATGGATGTTTAAATACTTGCAGGCTTCCAAGTTGTAGGTGAACGCTCTAGATTCAGATTCAGTGTGCTGCACTGCAGTCATCTGATGGTTGAAGCTGCTCCCTCAGCCTCTGCAATACTTGACGTCTCCCTGTATTACTGTTCTCTAGTCTATAGTCTCTCTAGTAAATGATGAGGTCCAGAGGGAAAAACTTGGTCTGAATGCTGAGGACATCATTTCTGAGATGAGCTGAAAATATTTCTCCTATCATCTTTCTACATAATGCATTCGAAGTGAATAACTCAGGCTCTGTGGGTGGGTGTTTTTTTTTCTCCCAAGGGTTGTGCAAATGTTCTGATTTATTTTATTTTTTTTACTTTTTTATACTTGAACATCTTAATAAAAAACTGAACAATATCTTTTCCTTAGATTTCTATCACACAGAGCTACAGAATGCCCCATAGTAAAATAATTAAGATGTCCTCAACTTCACAGTTTTGTAACTGTGAACTGTTACAGACCGATAATGCCCTGTGACACAAAAGCCTTGCCCCCAGTGTCTGTATGCTCGGCCATCGCTCGCTAACGGTCTGATATAAAAAGTTAGCAAGCAATTTGTGTGTTTTTTCCCATTCAAAAATAGGCACAGTGATGAGTGTGTCGGTCGGTTAAAGGTCTGGTGTTGGCTGTCAAAAAACGTTCAGTTGGTATCACCTTCAACGGGATCTCTTGAGCATCCTGTATTAGAAACTCTATCGTTGGCTAATGTAACATAGGGGTGTAAAGATGAATTGATCCGGGATTGATATGACTATTGATATGATATGATATGATACGATATGATTGATATGATATTCAGTGATCGATGCAAAGGTAACTGTCCTATTGTAATACGCAAAACCTTATCTGAAGGATCCGTCTTCTCTGGAACTTTCTACCCACTGAGCTGAAAATGTACGAATGTTTTCAGTCGAGTTATGTTGACTGAAAGAGAAACGGCAGGGTTCTCATGGCAAGTCCTTCTGTATAGACACACCTGCACCCGCTTTTGTTTTAAGCCTCCCGTGGACACGTGTTGTAAATTAGTGTTTCGCTACGAACACTAAATACAATGCTTGTGGCGCTTGTGCATAATTGTATGTTACACCTCCAATGCTACGTCTGTGTCAAATAAATAAAGCTAACTTGATTAGGAGAACAAAGCACTGGTGTGACTGAAATCATTTGGTCACAAGCTTTTGTACTGGAACCCATTTTCTAATCACCCTCGGTGGTAGTACATACAATCTGACTTCTTATAACCTCAAGGATAAATCCAGAAATTTTTTATTTTTTTTTTGTATTAATGGTTTAGTTGATACAATATACAGAGAAATACTAAAACACTTATATGATGCAAGTATCATAGTGTTTATAGCAGAAGCTGTCTCGGGAAAGTTGTTGCATATTAGAACAGGTTTATTGCCTAATTAACCAGGATTTGGTAGCTTCTTAAATTTGATTTGATAGTTGTAGGAAATTTAAAATGATTATGCAGAGCGCTCCATGGCTTTGGTCCTCTCACAGAAATGGACATTTTGCAGAATGGAACTTCAAAATTGATCTACTGCATGTCTGTAATCTCTTGGTGATTTGCAGCACAGCTTAGGAGCAAGTCCATTTAAACACAAGCTTTGTATAATAAAAAGTGTGCTAAATTTAAAATCTTGTTTTTACATAAAATGCAGCAGTACCTTATTGCTTTTTGTCCAAGATTTTCAAAATTCAGTCATTATCTACCATCTACTGAACTGTTCCTTTAATTGTAGACTGGTGGCCAAGGGACCAGGTAGTTAAATCATAGGACAGATGTGAAAATCTAATTAAATTCACAAACAGCAAGGCACAGACAAATGTCAAGCAATTCTCATTATCTTAAAACAGCACCTTTTAACTTTTCCTAGTGTTGATGTGTCCTTTAGTGAATGCGATGTGTAGACTGTGTTAGTTGTACACTTACTGTCTTTAGAAGTTTCAAATTCTTATATCAATCAGAAAACATTGAATGTAGTTTAGATTATGGCTTTGATATTATCTCTTACATTCCTACATTATTATCTTCCATGTGGAAGTTTGCCTGAACTGCTAAGCTCCAGATAAAAAATGAAAAATGCTTGGTTCCCCTAGTTTCCCCTGATCTCAGACATAATATCACTGCATGCCCGTGCTATTGGTCAGCTTTATTGTTACATTGGATTAGAAGAGGAGCTGTGATCTGTTACAGATCCTCTGCAATCTGCAGCCTCATCTGGAAGCAATTAATTATTTGGTTAACCTCTCTCGAGATTGCATGTTTCTTGCTTATATTCTCGAGGCCTCTCATATGACGGTATTAGTGGATCTTCCCAGCTGCGGCTGCCAAGTTCTGCCTCGCTCTCCTAACAAGACGTCTGGCGCTAAAGAAAGAAAGAAATCCCATCCAAAACGGCATCAACCGCACACAGCTTTAACTTGCACAGTAATCAGGCTAATCTAGCCGAGTTCACCAACTGGCTCCACTTCCTGTTACAAGAGATGGGAATGATTAACTCCCAGCCTCTCCTGCATGCTGATGGGGACCACATATTGTATCACAGAGAGCGCTGTGATGCAGATGGTCTTGACGGCGGGACCCAACATGAGTTTGGTAGCTGTTTCCAGTTGAAGTGGAATCCTAAACAGCACTGAAAGTGAGACCTGACTATCAAAAGGTTGAATGAGCATCTGACTTTAATCTGCCCTGTCATGAAAACGGGCTGTAATTTTCCCCACATTTTTGTGAACTCTAACTACACCAAGCTATATTGAATGGTATTCCTTATATATTACCCCAGGACTCCCAACCTCAAGCCTCATTTTCACTTCTGGTCTGAAGTCTGAAACCAATAATACACAGGAAAGGTGCAAGAGGGAGGAGGCCTTGCTCATTTTCATTAACATTTCTACCCTATGTCTGACCACATCACATGTGTGCACACACATTCTTTTCCTCTTTTCGCTTGTAAAGCAAACTTCTCTGCTGAACCACATAGCTGTGGGCTTTTCTGACATGCTAGCCTTTGACATGTTAAGTCAAAGAAGTTTTACTGGTCCAATTAAACCATTACATGTTTCGCACAGTCCTACACACGCTTTTTAAAAGTCTAATTTTCACCCTCAAGTTTTGTTTACTAGAAAATGTTTAAATTATTTAATGTTCAAAAATCTGCATTATTTTTCTATTTGTGTCCATAGCTACAGCACCTCTGTTCACTGTGAGTCTGAAAGCTGTGTTTTAGATCCTTTTTTCTTTCCGAAAGTCCGGTCTGCTCTGATTGGTCAGCCCTCACAGGTCTGAGCACGTTGCACTCACCGTGTTTCCACCTCAGCTGAGTGGTGATTAAGTTTACCACCAACTAAAAAAAATAACGGTAACAAATTTCTAATTTGATTTAGAAGGTGTGTAAGTGTTCAAATCACTCACTGTGCTAGTGTAGCCCGGACAAGACTCCATCTTTTAATAAATATATCTTTTTGGAATCTCAAGGAGTACGTTATTTGTTCCATCTGGTAAATTTCCTTTACCTTCACAATCAAAATATTGTACATTTGAGGGTCTGGTTGTTTACTTGTTTTTTACAAGAGAGGACGCACCAGTTTCATGTATGGGAAATTCCATGCTAACTCACTTGGGGGCCTCCCAGTTCATGTCATGGATTTTATTGGAAGAAAAAATTAGGTTGAAATTTCTATTCAATTCCTGGAAATCTTAATCTTATAGCTGTGCTACAAATACTTTTTAAGTTATGAATTTCTGAAGATTGGCACTCTGAGCTAAATTTAAGCAGTCTAGTGTGTGTATGCTAAACCTCACCAATCACTCATTGTTCCCTGTATTGGGTTGAAATCTGTCTTGAATATCCAAGAGACCCTGAGGAACTTGGCAACATGTCTTCATTAAAATAGTTGTTCTGAATGGCTACAATAATCTACGGAAGAGTATTAGGGCCAGGGATGAGGGGAAAAAAATGAGAGGAGGAAATGTTTTTTGTCATTATGCACTTCAAGAAAAAAGTCGAAATGTCAAGAATAAAGTCAACTCTTCTGGTCCCTCAAATCCAGTTTTCGGCACAATCTCTTCAAAGTCCTAATACTGACAACTATAATGTGTTTGTGAGCTAAAACAGAAATAATTTCTTTGCTACTAAAGCTGATTCTGAAGTATAGTTTCACCAATTCATCTACACAAGACATTTTGTTGAGGCAGTCATATGCACTGTTTGATGTAGTCCTCAAAAGGGTTGACTTTAATCTTGAAATATCAACTTTATCCTCGACATTTCGACTTTATTCACAAATTATGTTTCGATTTCCACATTTCAACTTTAATCTTGGAGTGCATGATAAAAAATTTTTAAAAAACCTCCTCTGGACATTTTTATTTCTCAGTCCTGGCCCTAATACTCTTCCATAATAATCAAATTAATTACAGGAAGTCATTTTTTGTGCCAGAAAGAAAAAACTGTCATTTTCAAAAATCCTATCTTCACTAGTTTTTATTTAAACGTTTTGGTTCTGTCTAGTGTCAATGTAGTTCTGTCACATCTTGAAGTTGCTTGGTCCTGCATTAAAAGAAAATGTTAAATATAGCTTCAGAGCTGAAAGACCCACTTTTTGGGATTTTTTTGACTGTAGATTTTCCTAAGAATTCATTTTACCACTGTGAAACACCGCAAACACCAACTACAGCAGCAAGCCTACTCAGTTGTGGCAACCACGTATTTTCACACGATTTTTCTAGCATCTAGACCTGCTTCATAATCAAAAAAAGATGTGGAATCTCACTTTCTACAGATAAACAGTACTCGCATGTTTACAGCTTCACATGGTAGTTGTTGAAAAAAGTCCACTACCACATGCATTTGTCAGTATAATCTAGGGGTAGACTGATTATTGAGGCCAGTATTCGTCATCTTTCCAGTTGTCTGCATCTGTGTTTTTTCTGTCTGATTGCCGATAAAATAAATAAATTTAAAAATGCAGTAACTTCAGCTCTGAGGCAGCATCCTTTCTCTGTTAGTGGTCACCACTCTGGTCTCAGTGTCCACGATGCAATCTGATTTCACAAGTAATATGAATTTACTGAACACTGAATTTGCAAAGTAACTTGTATCTAGATTTGTCAAATCAATGGAGTGGAGTGAAAATATTAAGTAGCAGAACATTTAAAATGTACCTCAAAATTGTTCATAAGTACAACACTGTAGTTGGTTACATTCCATCCATGGCGAATAAGATTTGTATTTTTCCTGTAAATGTATGTCTGTTCCTGGATTAATAGTAACATTAAATGCGTGTATCAACAGAAGATGAACGTGGCATAATGTGGCTGTAGTCTCTTAGTCATGGTCGTTTATTAAATGAAGATTTTGCTAAAGTGCTTGAGGTCAGCTTTGCACACTACAATTACATTTTCGAATGTCAAGTGAGATTATGATACCACAGGGATGTTTGGTTGTGTTACTGTTCTCAAAACAAGGAACTAGAAGAAAGGGAATCAATGTCCGATCACCTGCACTTTGGTATTTTCACTCTTATTTATTCATGTTTTTCTCATGGCTCTGGCTTGATGAGCAGGAACAGTTAAATGAGGCACCTTACTTCAGAAAGTCAAATTATTAAATTGAATTATTTATTTATTTTATTCATTGTACATATTATTTTCCACTTCTTTTTTTAAAGTCTAGTTCATGTTTTTAAAAGGATAGTTTAAGTTAATTTTCATATGTGAAGGAAGTTGATTTAAAGGCCCACGTTTGTGCTCTGTTGTTCTCTTTGGCTTAACATCTTATTTGATGTGTTATTTTCTTATGGCAGCAGCTTTATGAGCAGTTACACCAAAATGTAATAAGAAATAGTTGATGCTGAAAGGAATACTGACTGACACTGTGATGTGCATTGTTTTTGGAAATTTGGCTCATGAAATTACCCCCCCCAAAAGAAAAAAAATGTAGTGAAAGAGGCTGTTTACTGATGGTTTTCCAGTTTCTGACATTTGCTGGCTTTAGTCTGATATTTAATTACACACTGTAAAAATATGCATGCTTGTGCAGATATTTTACTGGCATATGCAGACTAAAAGTTCTCATCACTAAGCCCTGTCTATACAAATAAATCTGGTGCTTACCCATCATCCTCTCTGTTTTGCAGATTGTGAACCTCATTGAAGAGACTGGACACTTCCACATCACAAACACTACTTTTGACTTTGACCTTTGCTCCTTGGACAGAAGTACAGTGAGAAAACTTCAGAGTTACCTGGAAACGTCTGGACTGTCCTGAGGCTCTGAGCAGCTGGCTGCTGGATCTCTGTCTCCACATAGACCTTTTGATTTTTCTTGGAATAAAACTCCAACTTTGGATGCAATGCGAAAGCCCCACTGTGGCTGGGTCCAGTTGCTGCGTGTCCGGCCTGCTGGTTGGACTGGGCTCTCTGAATGAGGAGGTGGTCCTGCTACAGAAACCAGAGCCAGGTGTGGTGGGGATGAGCCCTGTCGATCAGGAGATCACCCTGAAAGCCTTGAAAACTTGATTTATTGGAAAAAGAAAAGAAAAAAAAAGTGGGGATTGGTGACCTTGTTGCTCTTAATGAATGTGCATATTGTTACCATGTATGTTTCTTGATTTGTTGTTCATTGTGACAAATGCATGGTCAACATTGCCTTACAACATTGTAAGTCTTATTTATTGAATTTAATTTGCAGCTGTGTGTGTGTGTGTGTGTGTGTGTGTGTGTGCGTGCGTGCGTGCGTGCGTACGTGTGTGTGTGTGTGTGACTGTGTATGTATGCGTACACTGTATTGTGATGCCCTAATGTCATAATTTTCTTTATGGACCCAGTGATGTTGTTCAATTACGCTG
>OMLP01046094.1:12808-28076 GCA_900302685.1 Spondyliosoma cantharus
AATGATTTTTTTTTTTATTTTTTTTTTTTTTTTTTTAACAAATCCAGGAATAATGTGCTGCAACTTAAAGAGAGCTTTGTTGTTCCTGCTCAATTTTTTTTGCCACAGGGCCAGTGGATCATACCAAAAGCATAGCTAATAGTTTCAGCCGGTGGAGGACACTACTAAAGTTTGTCTACAGAATATGATTTAAAGGAAGCATGATCTCCTTGCCATCAATGGAAAAGGATTTGTAGAACAGACCAAGCCCTGCAAAGAGGAAAAAGGAAAACAAACTCCCTTCATGGAAGTCAGAGACGAGAGATTAGACAGCTTCTGTGTTCTGCATTTCTGCAACGTGTGAAATATTTCTGGGTAAATTTAACACAAAAAAATAAAGCCAACGGGAGTTTTGGCTGACAGGTACTGTTACGGGTGTAAGAAAAAAAAAAAGATTGTATTTATTTTGTGGGAATTTGAGTTTTTGAAATCAAAGCTCGGGATTCATTTTTCTAAGGAGAGGACCTGTGTTGGATCTTTTTGCCGGTCTGACAAACTGAAGTTCAGCCTGGTGTTCATTGTGTTCCTTTCCAAATAACCTTAAAGGGTTTTTCTCGCCCTCTGTTCTGTCTTATGGTTTCTTGTGTATTTTGAGGACATACAATAAATATTCTGTATGATGTACAGATGAGTTGTTAATTAACCTTGTGAATGAGCATTATTTTCGATTGTTTCTTTAGTTTTTAAGTGGCCTGAAGCATCTACTTTTAAACCGTTTTTAATGGCAGTGTTATTTTGTTTCGTATTGTGTTATTTCTAGGTACCTTCCACAAACGTCAGCTGTACTGGTATTATATTCTAGTTTCAAATGTTCTCAAAATGAACTCCCATCATCCAGTGTTGACGATATGTTAAAGACATTTATGTTCTGTG
Source organism: Spondyliosoma cantharus (assembly GCA_900302685.1). NCBI lineage: Eukaryota > Metazoa > Chordata > Actinopteri > Spariformes > Sparidae > Spondyliosoma > Spondyliosoma cantharus. The sequence continues at coordinate 13,721 of OMLP01046094.1, forward strand.
TTGCAGAGATATCTACTGAATTTAGCATGCTAACCAGCTAGCCCTGGCCCGTCCTGTAGTAGCTCTTTGTATCGTAAGAGGCGATCGTCGGTCACTGCCATTTCCAGTCTGACCTCAGTCCAACATTAGAGGATGGAGAGAAGCGCTGCCCCAAGGGTGTATTTGAACAGTCATGTTGAAGACACACGGTCAGTCACTGAATGGAACAGTTGAAGCAACAATGTCTGAAGTGACCGTTATCACCACCGTCACCACCACCGTGCGCTCCGACCTCCAAAACCACATTCAGTGGCAAAGATAAGAAGTGAAAGAAATGAAGCAAAACAAGAGCTAATACTGGCTGTGCTTTCCATTTAGGGCATTTAGCAGACGCTTTTTTCCAAAGTGACTTTGAGTAATTCATACATTCAGGGCGGTGGCTGCCATGCAATGTGCCGGCCAGTACATCAGGAGCAGTTTGGGGTTTGGGATCTACCCCTGAGTCACAGCCGCCCCTTTCCACTGCTGGAGAAGCAGAAAGTGATGAAGATTTAATGTTGAACTATGTTGATTTCTTCTTGGCTGGTAAGTAAACGGCTGGTAATGTCAATGTTAGCTACTTAGGGTGTCCACCCCCAGGTCAATTCAAGCCATCACTATCTTCCTGGTCATCTGCCTGGAGTATGAATTACAGATGGCCATATCTTATATACAGCACCTTCTAGACTTACAAATACGAAAAATTATAGGTATCTGTGGTGTTTGTGGAACTTTAAACAGCTGTAAATGGGTAAAGGGTCAGTAATCTCTGAGTTGTTGGTTCTGGGATCAACATGTTGATCCCCCTCCTCTAGTTCATGACAAAAACTGCGCCGTGCATGTTCTTTTTACGTCGGTCTAAGTGGGTGGTCTGATAGAAGAAAAAGTTGGAAGTCATCCAGTTTCCCCATTTATTGTGGGCGAGGAAGACTCTCGCATGCTTTCATCAGTCTCCATGTCACACATCTTAGCAGGCCTGCGCTGGAACAACCTGTTCCTGCTGACTGCAGGCTGAATGTTAAAAATGTCTCTGTGGAGGAGTTGGTAGGTGTTCTCCTATATTTAGTTGTAGAGTAAATCTGTGCTCCTTCAGTCCATTTACATTCTGTGGATTTGAAGCAAGAGTCGTGTGTTTGTACCACCAGCGACTGTCTAACTGTACACAGAAAATCCAAAAAAGGATATTGCCTGAGAAGGTTTATGTTGCTTTTTATTTTAATTGACCTCATGGCCTTTCTTCCAAAATCACTCTCCTGGCGAGCGTCGTATTTTTAGCTCCTCTGTGTGAAGGCTGCAGCATGCTCGTCGACTCTTCTGAAACCCATCTAGCACTGGAAGCCTGGAATGAGAGGTCAGCCATGCCTCCCCAATGTCTCTCCAAGAACCACAGCTCTGGATTTGTTTGTGCCGTTGTCGTCTCAAAGAGAGTAATTTGATAAATTGTTCACTTAAATTCATGGCGTTGCACTCCCTCACCTTCACTCGGGACCAATCTCTGCATGAAGTGGGTGAAATTTTATTTTATTTTATATAAAGCCCAACATCACAATCACACTGCCTCAGTGGCTTTACAATGATTTAGACTGGGCGAACAAAACAATGATTTCAATGATGGTTTTTCAGACATTACGTCCTGATGGTCTAGTTGTTGGGAGAGCCATTAAATGCAGCAGCCCTTTTTAAATGATGAATTTACAGAAACACTGCGCTGTAGTGTTTCAGCAGGATTTCATCAACAGTCCTCTGACCTCATCTGGTGCCATCATCAGGTCAGGGTTTGTCCGGTCCTTTGTTGCTGTACTGTGTGTTTAGGGCTGATTAGAACATGTAAGCATGCTGGCACGCCCATCTACTCCTGAAGCAGCACAGCTGGGCTCCTCTCTGCCAGAATTGCACAGAACCACCCAACAACGATTATAAAAGTAATGCTTAAGTTGAAGTTGAGGTGTCCACAGCACCTGGTCACGTCAGCAGCAAAACAATAAGCTGAAGACAGTGGGGGTATGCTGATGCATTTTGACGTTGACTGATATTTTCTGAGATGGTACGCAATGTCAGAGGTTTGTTCGCCTTCTAACACACTGATCGTAAACCCCAACAGACCCCTAGATACAAGGTAAGTCAATGTCATCACCAAAAACAAACAATACACGTGAAAATTGAACCTAGCAGATGCTAGCTCGTTTACTGCAGTTTGTATGTGCAACTTGTGTGGGGGTGGGTGGAGGTCTCGGTGTTTCAGGAGGCACAAGAAGTTGTCTGGTCTGGTCAGATGTTGTAAAGGTAAAAAAGGTATAAAACTTACTATAAAAATTCTTATTCAAGTTACGTTTTTTTTTTATCAATTTCACCGACTTCCCTCCTCTCTCTTTGACCGGTCATCTGGTTTCTTCCTGGAAGTCGATGACAGGCGGCTGAATGAAACACGTTACTTTGAATAAAATCACAGGTTACTCTGGTTCGAATGCTGATAGTTTAAGGACACAACAAAATGTACAACAAAAGATCCAGTCTTATCAGACGTGTTAATGCATTAACCTTACATATAATATCTTTAGTCATATCATACTTCCACCTCCTCATGACTTCATAAATTGTGCCTCCTTTCGAACAGCCCCGGCACATGAAGCCTGAACTATTAAAGTCTTGCAGCTCCACTCCAGCTGGCTTTTGTCCACATGCCACAGCTCTGGGTTCAGAACTTTTTGATTGTTTTCATATCTTTTTTCTTTTCTTTCTGCAGTGTTTGGATGATCCACAGCGCAATCCCAACACCCCCCCACCTCCCACTCCTCCTCTGATGTTTTTACTGAGCCAAAGTAGCCTCGTTAAAGGTCATAAGGTCAATGTTAAAAGCAAAGGGGGCCAAGCATGAACCCAACACATGCCATGAACCGCTTACAATCATGCTGCAACTCAAAAACTCATAAGAAGGATCAAATATGTATATTGGACCAAAGGTCAGAATTGTGTTCTGTTATCAAAAAGGCTAGGGGCTTGTGTTTTAAGCTCCTGACATTAGCCAGAGCAGGAACGTTTCAGAATTTGTCCACACAGAACAAAAGATTATAGACAAGATCCAGATAAAGCCTTCACCCATTGCTCCTTTTCAGTCAGGTGAACATGAAGACAAACCCAAAAACAATGAAGATATCTTTCCAAAAACAGCACAAAATGTAACTGTCTCTGTGTACCTACATGTCCAAACCTGGCAACCCCAATGTGACACCAAGACACCAGGAGGCTGCAAATAGTCGACGCATCCAGCTGCTGTTCAACAAGAAATAGTTCTTGAACTATTCTTTCAGTCGTGCACTGCTTCTCGTACCAGGAAACTACAGCCAATCTGTTTGATTAATTATCTTATTTTCCCATCACAGCTCCCTAAATTGATTTTTGCTTTATTCAAATTTCTCAAAGTTGGCCAAATGAATATGAGACTGTCCTGATGTATACTGTGTGTAGCATTCCACACAGTGCGTGAGGGGATTTGGTAATTTTTTGTTTTTATTGCATTAATTAGATGTCTTACCACTTTATAGTTTTCTTATGTCTTATGTCTTATTAAGGCAAAACCATTAGCGAACAATTGTCTATTTGCAACATTAACATTTATTTGGACGTTCACTCTCCTTTCAGCTCTGTTTTGGTTTCCACCAACTCATCCAATATGTGGTTGTTTAGCTTTTAAGAGCTCTACTATGTTCACCATCTAGCTGTGAAGTCACGTTCATCTAGTCCACATACTACATACTGTGTGAAATGAATAGCAATGGTAAGGAAACCGGGATGAAACGGCCTTTGGCTAAGTTATGAGATACCGTCATATTGATAAACTGGCAGAGCTTTTTAGTTGGAAGCAGCTACCTGCTGCTGCTGGAGATGAGGTTGATGAGAGTGGAGTGGGTGCAGAGCCAGACCTTCTGGAGGAATAAACACCTGGAGTCGCATCGGATTCTGACTTTCGACTTCCTTCCAACTCTCTCTAACTCTCTCCTGGAAGTTATGGCAACAGGCGAGCAAATGAAACACAACGTCACCTTTCTTTGAAATCCTTGTGGATTCTCTGGTTTGAACATTGTTGGAAACATTTGGGAAAATGCCAGTAAAAGTATGACAGTCCTGTTGTTTTTATACATTCTTAATGCAGAAATGTCACGCATCATCTCTTAAATACGTAATAACCTCAGAGTTGGTGATCATTTCTGTGGGTTCAGCGGTACAAAATATGATACCTTTCACATTACGCATTCGATTAACTATCAATATTTAAAAATAGTGATTAGTGGTAGGCTAGATTGGCAAAAATAGAACACAATATTTATAATTGTGTTTTTGTTATGTGCATAATCACCTAAAACTATGAATTATTGTGTTTTTGTCACCTTACAATGAGCCTTTACACCTCCAGATGGGGCAGGTCCTCTTCCAGGGACACTGCGGCTCTAGCGAGTGAGATGAGGGGTGTTCAGTTGGTTTCAATCTGCAACCTCACCACCAGATGCCACCAAATTGACCTTTAAAACAAGACTGTGCAATTGCTGAAAGAATATGTGAAAAACGTTCTCTCTTCACAATTTGTGCTCGTGCTGACAGTATGCTCCATTTTCATCGTCCTGTCAATGACACTTGTTCAGCAAAAGTTACACAGGTTTGCTTTGAGGTGACTTTTTGTCTTGGTTTGCAGCTTATGTGTCTGTTAGCTGAAAGGTTTGAAAGACTCTCCAAACTCCTCTGGGTGAGATTACAGGTCAGAAGGTAAAGCCATGTCCATGCTAATGTAGATGCATCTGAAAACACTTGTGTTCTGGTCATGCTACCATTTCTGGGTTGTTTTCTAAATGAAATTTATGAACAATGCAACACCAGAACAATTCCTCCGTTTTTGGATGGCAAACAACGAAATGGAGCATTGTCAGCACCAATGGTGTAAGAAGTGGTCCCGGATGCAGACATTAAGGGATATCCACTCTGTCATTAGCGTAGGGCTTTGTTCCATCATGATCACCTTTCTTTCTCTCTGATCACTTTTTTGGTTTCACACAGTCATCTTGTCCCTTTCACAGAGCTTTCAAATGCACTTCACAGTTTTCAGAAATATCTATAAATCTGGACAGTGTCCTGGAACTGTGTGGTGTGGGACAGTGAAACTCTATCTGCACCTCTAAATGGAACCATACTGGATGAATTTGTTAACATAGCATCATCTCCAGCCGGCAGCAGACCATCCAAAGGCTTCAGTGCAAGCAGGAAAGTTTCATTTGTGAATGATTTCACTGCCTTTTCCAAATGGAGACAAGAAAAAGAGAAGTGGCTGCTTAGACTCCTGGATTAATTTAAGCTATTTTCCTCTGAGAGAATGGAGCTGAGGGAGGGGGTGTGTGGAGGAAGAATGGAGCCCGGGGGGGTGAGGGAATGGTTCAGAGTCCAGGCCAGTCAGCAGGACATCCTGTTTGAGCCTCCAAATACCATTTCCTCCAATAAAAAGGGGGAGACCTTCGAAATAATCTCCCACAGAAGAGACACAGAGACATTGATTGTCACCCTGGCACGAGGCCAAGGCTGAGGAGGAAGGCTCCCCTCCCACCGAGCCTCTGGACAGCAGTCAAAAAGCACCTCGAGGAAGTCATTAAAGCTCAAGGTTGATGAAAAGGCGTGTTGCTCCAAGAAAAACGCTTTTTACACTTAAGAATTATTTGCACAGAGGCAGGTGTAGCTTCCAGGGCTGCATGATGGAGATATAATCTGACAAATGACATTCTGATGAAATGCCTTCTACTATAACTCACACTCTCAGACTGCTTTGTTCTGTCATTGCTAAATGTGAGGCCATAAAGTGGATGTTTGTTTAATTTGTCCAAATTTAAAATCCAAAGATTCCTTAATAAACAACCTTAAATCCTGAGTTTAAAAGGTGTTTTGCAGCTACAAATAAGACAGTGATGTAGTTCCACATGTACTTTGATACACAACCGCACAGTTTTTAGTGTGCATCTCATATTAAAGGTGTTGATTGTTTAGTCCAAGGCTGTCAAATACTGACACTTTGGTTTGGTGGGTCTGGCCATGAGAATGAGACTCAACAATCATTATCTTACACGTGGTACCTTTAAAGGAAAACTACAGTTTGTCACATGTTATATTGTACATAAAGTGAGTACTACACCAAAACACGTATAAATGTCATCACTAACTGTAAGTTGACAATGTCTGAGTTGTTGGGCACAAAATTTGCCACAGTTCACCCATTTCACCAAACTCACCTCCCTCATGTCATGTGTTCCACTGCATCACACACATGATTTGGTGCCATGGTTGGTGTGATCCTATTGCAAGATGGTCTCTAGTTAATATTTGGCTTTTACTGTCTTAGCTCTGGCCATGAGTCCTATCAGTTATCGTTACACTGTGACTGTTGGGATCTCGGAGCGTTGCAACCTGTGGAAACACGAGCCAGTATGTTTTGTAAATAATGTGAGCTAGGACTTTATTTGGAGGTCAAACAGAAAGGGAAACTCCACCAGTTTTACACAATAAACTGTTTGCAGGTGTTGGGGAGCTCAACTGCAGGTGTGACAAGTAGTATAAAGCCTTTTGTGGCTCCAGAGGATGCTGCATGGAATCTGATAAATTGCCTCCAGTGACTAAGTTGCGTTGTGTGTAATGAAGGCAACTGTTTTTATACTGTCCATAATGAGTCCAACGGTGAGTGTAGTGTTGGACCAGTGGACTGCTTTTCAATAACTGGAGCCTACATTACCCACAATGCAATTTAGCCACTGAGTGACATCACTCAGATTACATGCAGCTTCCTCTGGAGCCACAAAAGGCTTTATACTACTTTTATCACATATGCAGTTGTACTCCCTAACAACTGTAAACACACTTTACACTCCACAAATGCTGGAGTTACCCTGAAGACATTTAGTTAATCAGAAACACATTTTGTTTACTAGGAATACATCCTCTCGATGTCCACTAACTCATTTTAAATCAGATGAAGTATGCGTATTGTGTGTAGCCGAATAATGACTGTAAGTTTATACATGTAAGGCTCCGGCTCATATAAATCAGCCGTATCAGAGCTTCTTTGAAGTGTTTATTCATATTTGCCTTTGTAGCCTATTGCTTACTCATCCGGTGGGGAACCTGACAGCAAAATGAAGACCACCAAAGTATGCGCGTTTGCAAAGGGATTTCAGCCCCCTGACCACTTGGCCATTGTCGTCAAATTTGCACAGAGCCGCAATAATTCAAAGACACTTATCATATGCTTTTGGCTTGCTTGTGTCCCCCGTTTCCCCCTGTGGCCAATCGTGTTGACCTTCCTGTCAGCTCCCCTGTGGAATTCTGGGTGGCGGTGCCTTCCCTCCCTCCACCCCCTGCTCGCAGAATGCATACAAATTAGCCTTTCAAATATCAGATCAAGTTATGTAAAGAACAAAAGTAAGCAGACTTCAAAGGGGAGGAACGAGGAGGGATGCTGCACGCAGAGGCTTCAGCCAGCGCTCTCAACCGGCCCTGTCCTCAGACGCCATGGTGGATTTGATTATTGTTTTTAACTCCTCTCCTCCTCCTCCCTCTAGCTCCCAGAGACCCCCTGCACCACCAAAATGGGTCCAGCCTTTTGGAGCGAATCCCAATCCCAAACCTGGTCTTTGATTTCAGTGGGCTTGGCACTGCTCCTTCTCCCCCTGCTTTGTTCCTCTTGATGGATCTAGGCGGGCCGGCGAACCGTGACCCCTGCCAGCCCACCCCGTCTGTGTGAGTGCACACACTCGCACACACACACACACACACACACCGACAGACAATGCCAAGCCGCCACAGAGCCCAACAGGAAAGGAGGGGAAAAGGGAGAGGGAAAAAAAAATGTCGACAAATGTGCTGAAAGCGTCTGTGAATCAAAGTCTCATCCCGGACAGAGATTACAGGCGCGGTGAGTGTCGTTGCTGCTTTCATTGTGTCTGTTCTGATAAGTTAGCCATGTGTGATAGGCAAGGAGGAGAGTCTGGGCCGCTGCCTATTCAGCTGCTCTGAACCACCTGCCACCAGATGGACCCGAGTGTGAACTTGAACAAGGAAGGGGGAAAAAAAAACAAAAAACACTTCAATTCCCAGCCCTCCCGGCAGCCGTCTCATTTTCTCCCTAACTGTGTTATCAAACCCAGTGTTATATCTGCTTTGTAGTGTGGTCGGCGCTGAGTTGACAAAGCTTTTACAGTCGCTCGCCACGGAATATTTCACGCTGGGACCTTTTTGTGTGCTGAGTCCAGAAACAAAGCAGCTGCTCGTCAAACAGCTTATGAGAGGCTACAGGAAATCACTGAGATGTCTTTCACCCACCAGCATGTGGATAATCCTTCATACAGTTCACTCATACTGATGCATAGTTCACCTCAACTTTCACAAAAAACGCTGTCGACTCTATGCCCGTCTATATGAAAGGTCCCATATTGTAGAAGGTATTTTTGATTATCTAGGTGCTATATAAGTACAGTTAGAGCATCAAATCACACAATCCACAGAGAAATGAACACAGCCTGTACTCAGAAACTGTGCCTTTAAACGAGCCGTCAAGACTTCTATAACGTCATGATGTCACGACGATACAGTCAGCTCCCAGCATGGCTGTGGCTGCAAAAACCGCTGGCAGAGCTGAAGCAGAAACACAGTGGGCGGGGCCTGCTCAGACCGGAGACAACTGACCAATCAGAGCAGACTGGTGTTTTCTAGAGGGGTGCTTTAAAGAGACAGGCACTAAAACAGAGCATTTAAACAGAGGTTGAATAGAGGTGCTGCAGAGAAAAATAATATGTCCTCTGAACATTAAAGCGTGTAAACATTTTTCGTAGACAAAATGACTTTAACTTTAAACCTTAAATTTTGGTGTATTACAATGTGGATCCATCATTTCTATTAGTTATGGAAACATTACTCTCACCAGTCATTGCAGAGGTCTGTAAACTGCGATGGATGTTTACTGGTCACCTTTGTTTAAGCTCTGAATAAGTCTGACAAACTAGGTAACAACCTGTCTGACTGTGTGACTGCTACTGACTAATCATGTCTGCAGGGATGGAGCAACATTAGCATTCATTTTGAGTTATGTTTATTAGGGGTAGACTGATTATCAGCCTGGCAATTATCAATATCTGTGTTTTTTTGTGTCCAATTGCTGATAAAATAAATTGATTTAAAATGCAGTAGTACTCTGGTTCTGATGCGGCGTCCTCTGTGGTCTCACTCAATGTCCCGCCCACAGCACCATCTGATTGGATCCACGTCACAAATAATAGGCTTTCAGCACTGAATAATCTGAATCTGTAAAGTAACTAGAGTTATCAAATACATTTAGTGTAGTGGAAATATAAAGTAGCAGAGTAGCATGACAAAAATAAAGTTCAACAAAAGTGTCCATAACTTCAATACTTGAGTAAATTGTAGTTAGAAACATTCCATCACTGGTCATTCTCAACTTTGAGAATGCAACTTTTTACTGCAAATGTATATCAGTTCCAATGGCTGGTTATCAGTTTCTTTGATTACTAATAATCTAAAACAAAAAAAAACATATCAGTCGACCCCTGTTATGTACACCTGACGAGTCTTCTGCCACTCTTTTCTCAGCTCTGTTTTGGTCTCGACTAACTCCTGAGAAAAACATCTGTCTCTTTTAGTTGTAAATGCTGCGCTGTGTTCAGGAGTTAGTCTCTAACTGTGTCTGTCTGATGTTTGCTGAGCAAGAAGTGTTGCTCAGAGCTTTACTCTCTGAAACACAGCTGCTTGCTGATGTTGGAAACAGATGTATTAGTCAAACAGAGACTGAATACATTATCAGGCCTTAAAACAAAACAAAACAATGATCTTAAAGATTTTTAAAGCTCTGTGGATTATCGTCAAAAGAGTTAGTGATTTTCTGTGTTTGTCGCGAGTGAACCCTTCACATTTACACACTGTCATCATGCGATCCAGTGTGATCAGATCTGAATTAAACAATCAATCGATTTGAGCAGCTTTAGATATATATACTTGTATTCCACCTGACATACTCTCTCTCACTGCAACATATATCCACTACGATCATGGTGGCGTACCAAAACCTCTGCCCACTCTTCTGCTGCACGCCTGCTGTCACATTATTCACCTGAGAGCCGTGCTGTCGCTGCTGCTCTTCATAGCATTTCACGAGCATCGTCTCCACCCGCGGCATCGTCAGCCTCCTGAGGGTGGAGGTGGTGTATTCGCTCCAAACTCCCTGCTGCGCTGAGCTCTGTGTTTCCACCACGCCACACCAAATATGAACAACAACTCACATTAGATTAGTTAACCACAGGTTTTGTTCTGTGACTTGATAATTTATATATTGAGGTATCAGCCATTGAGGCGTCTGTGTTGTCTTCAATATTATGGAACTAAATCCCCCTAAAGTCCCCCCAAAAAATACATACATGGTTTTTATGTGTATGGTCCTTTAAAGTCAAAGTCAAGGTTTTAGTGTACATACAGCACAATTTGGGACATTAGTTTCTTATGTATCTGCCAGTAATATCACTGACTAAGCAATAGCACAGTTTGTACTTTAGACCATAAAATGCTGAATTCAGATCCACCAGAACCATAGTCTTTTCAGAGACAGTGAAAGTGAACAGTGGCCTTCTTCACAGACAGTAAATTCTTCGTCTGACTTGCTGACATGCTGTTATGAGCCTTGTGAACCCGATAAATGTTAAAATCCATCCAGTGAGGCCAGATGTCCTAATGGCTTCCAGAGAGCAGCAGCGAGTCGCTCCAGCCTGGAGGTAGGTAGGTGAACACCGCTGTTTCACTTCCTGCACTTTAATTAGAACCAAATTAAAAGGAGCGCCCCTCCCCCCCAGTCTACTCTAAATTGACTTAATGGTTGAGTGGTGCCCTGGTTGGCCGGAGTGGGGGGGGGGGCCTCATTAGCACTTTGCTTTTCACCAGGCCTACTAAACAAATCATCAATGGCCGAGCAGAGAGATGTGCTTGTTAAAGACTCCAAAGGTTAATTGTGGATCAGACAACCACATTTTGAAGTTCCTTACACCATTTAGCCTTTTGGAGAGGCTTTTGATTTTGATTTCATCCGGATACAAACACTTTGCTTAGTCCTCAACATTAGCGGAGGTTTGTAGCTCTGCAAAGGTGCATGACCCCTGAAGAAAAAAAAGAACCACAACAGAACATTTGGATTTTAATGGTCAGGACTAGCTGGTTAGCATGCTAACTTCAGTCGCTATCTCTGCAACACAGTGCATAGACCTGTCTTTGACATAACATCATAATTGTAGTTTCTTCACACTCTCTTGACAATTTTACCTATTTTTTATTTTCATTGCACCTTTAAGATCCAATCCTTGATTTGTTTAAGTCCTCACATTTTCTCCCAGCTTCCTGTTGATCATATACCTTCATTTCTATAAAGAGAATTACGTACATGAACTATTTCTTGTAGAACACGAGCTTCGCACATCACTACTGAGTTTTAAAGTCACAGTGAGATTTGTTAGCATTGCAGTTGTACAGAGACCAGAACCAAACGCAGTGTTCACAGACCATATCTGGCAACCCACCCTGTTGTTAAAGGTGCTGCATAGAAGTACTACGCAAGGGGGATAAACTGTTGTCATGAAATTTTCCATCACGTACAGCAACCCCTCCCAAGAACATAAACTTTAATTAATTTTCATATTTCTGTTTGTGAGCAGACAAAATACATGCTATGTAAGGCTAACTATGCTCAGCGCAGTACTTAATGCAACATATGAGACATGAGAGTGAGGTTAATCTCTCTTGGCAACAAAGCTGTTAAGTCAATTTTACCAAGATGTTAAAGGTGCAATATGTAAGAAATGGCCACCTTGCACGTACATTCTCCAAACCAGTAGGGGGCAGCATATCACCAGAGTAAGCACTAACTTCTGCTAGCTCAGTTAGCCATGCAGCCAGCGGTCTGGAGCTTGGAGCAGTGCTGGTGTTTGCACCACTAGCACAGGAGGTTTTTGACTGTGAAGGGATAGGGCTAGCTGGTTGTAGCATGCTGTCCTAGCTCTGCGGCAACGTCATACCATCAAAAGTGTTATTTCTTCACTTTCAGTCGTCATTTTTGTTATTTTTTTTGTCTTATATAATAAATAATATATATAAACAATAAATTCTTCATGATGCACTTTCAAACGACTTCAGACAGAAGTATAGACTGTGAAAAGAAAGACAGATGTCTCCCTCAGAGCATGCTGGTAATGTAAGGGCTCTTCCCCCATGGAACCCTGAGCAAAACAAAGAGATCACACCACCTTTGAAAAATGAAAACAGTAGACTGAATTGACCCCATCTCGTGATTGAACCAACCTCGACCATTGTGAGTTTTGCTGCTGTGGCATATGGGATCAGTTTACTAATTATTCCTCTCATTATTTCCTTATAAATGAAGCACAGTGAGGAGTGTACCCAGGTAGTGTTTGGACTCATTTGTCCAGTTAAGGACCTCAGCCTCTCCTGCATGTTTGATTGGTTTGGACAAGCCAGCAAGACCAGCTCTGGTGCTGCGTGCAAGCCAAGTCTGTGTCACACACACAAGAGTTTTCTTAATTATTTTTAAATGTCACATCTGATTTCACTTATACAAAGGGTGAAAAGAAGACACTTTATTTTGCAAAGTTCCTGTGCACCGACACATCATTAACGAGGAATTTGTGATTTTCTTCCTATTTCTCTTTATAAAATACAGTTTGCAGAGTTACACTATCTGCTCATGATTTGAGTAAAAGTAAGTACAAATTAAAAGGACCCATGAAACTCAGGGAACTAACAGCCAGAGGAAAAGTTCAACATTTTGGGAAAAAATGCTAATTGGATTTCTGCTTGACAGTGAAATGGGAAGAGCAATATCAGCCTCATGTCTGAGTGTTATGTTCCGAGCTGGAATAACCTTGTTAGTTACCTTGTTGGACCTTGTTAGCCTAGCATAGCATAGAGACTGGAAACAGGGAGAAAATGGCTAGCTTGTAAGTAGTGGTTTTAGAGTTGCATCCTGGAACTATATTGAACTCTTCCTCAAAGAACATGTCCTCCCTATCAACGAAAACACCCAAAATCTACTAATTTGCTCTCTGCCCAATTTGACTCCGTGTATTGGCTTTTGGTGAGGGGTTCACCAATCTAAATGTGCAGCAGCTCAATCCACCACCACTGAATGAACATGTTGCAAAGAAGACAATACGTTTACTGACACCTTACAAAAGAGTTATGGACAGTGTGGATGTAAGATTGACATATTAACAATTACAAATAGAAACATTTGTGAAAATCAGTTGCCTTGCTGCCTCTAAAAAGGCCTGTTCAAGTGCAGTTTTTCTTAAAGTGGAGCTGATTGTACCATCAGCCTTATTTTTTCAGATACTGGGGGGAGTATTACTGCATATGTGAGAAAAGGTATTTAGTGTCTTATGAGGGAACTGTGTGAAGTCTCATAGATGTCCTCAAGTGACGTCACTTGCGTCAGCGGTCGGAGGATTACAAATTGGAAACGACGTGCTCTTGTGGAGTTATGGGTCCTTCAGACAGAACATGATGCGTGCGTTTCTTGCCATTTAGCACCATGGCCACTGTCAGCGCCTAGCAGAGTGCTAGACGGCACACACCACTTTGAGCCAGGAAAAATAATGGATTGCAGAGCACATGTGCAATGTCCACCATCCTAGAGTGTAGCGTAGTTAGGTATGACAACACCACCAGTCCAAGATGGCGGACATGCTCACGCATGCACACCTCAGATCGCTTAGTGACATACCTGATTATCTAATCACACTGTCTGTGATTAAGTAGCATTGTGGGTAATGAAGGCACCAGGCTTTGACAAGAATGAAGAGGCTGTATAACATTTTCAGCTACTTTCTTTGTTGTTTCCCAAGTTTGTGTGTGACTATGAGTTTAATTTGTTCACGAAATGTTCAAATAACATGAACTCTGTTCATCTGAACTCTGTTCATTGCATTTGTGCTTTTGTCTGAGTGGCTCAATGTAAATGTAACTTCGCAATGGGTAATGAAAAATAAAAATAATTATTGCTTGCTTTAGCCAAGCCTTATTCAAGTGGTTAATTCAACTTTCAATTTAGCTCAAAGATGAGTCAGCGGCTGTTTTAAGAGCAGCTTCCAGTTTGCCACAAATTCCCCCTCAAAGTGATCCAGGTCGATAAGTTGGAGATGGTTTTGTCCCCATAAATCTGCTTGGACACAAACACACACACACACACACACACACACACACACACACACACACACACACACACACACACACACACACACACACA
>OMLP01046094.1:45870-58653 GCA_900302685.1 Spondyliosoma cantharus
CAGGAAGGTCAAAGGTTCACACACACACACACACACACACACACACACACACACACACACACACACACACACACACACACACACACACACAAAGAAGGAGACTTGGCTTGCCTCCCCCAGAGTGCTTCCCGGTAGCTCAGAGCGGTTGAGCGGAACAAAGCCCAGCCATTGTATGTTGTGTGCACCTTGTGGACCCACAAGTCTGTGTGTTCTTGCAGAGTGAATACACAGGCCACCTTTGGGTAAATGCTTCTCTAATTAGGAGTGGGTTAGAAATGAGTATGGGTTTAGAAATGATAATGTTTGTTACTGGATTGAAGATGTCAAATAAGAATTTTTCAATGCCCCTCTAGTACTCTACTTTTTTAAGTCTGATCACTTTAAAGCCACATTTGAATGAATAACAGGTTTTACAATATGAACAGTTAGGCTGCAACTAATGATTATTTTCATTATCAATTAAACTGCTGATTATGTTAACGATTAATTGATTCATCTTATAGTGAAGAGAGAAGAGAAACATTTTGAAAAAAGCTCACAGCTTCAGATGTCTTTTTTCAGTCCATCAACTTGATAGTTATGCAATTGCAAGGGTTTACAGGTTAGTTCCTAATATTACACATTAGTCCTACGTATCAAAGATTTCAGAATAATCCCCAGTTTCCAAATTGTAATTACTTGGATGTTGACGTGAACACAATTTACAAGTTGAAAATTGGTAATAACAGTAAATCTGATATGTCATGAGCGATGCATTAGGGGTATTATCTGGGGATCTCATGTGATTTTTATAATAATGGCAGTATGGTATGTCTGTAATTTTATTCAAGTCAGCTGTGTTTTGAGTCTGAAAGATGCTGATTTCCTGTTTTCCTTGTTGATGAATGTGCACATATTCAGTTAATTCTTTTGTCTGTAAAATGTCATAAATATGCTGTTTATTTCCCTTTTGTTTCCCATTGCCCAACATTTATCTTGGAAAAGCATCACGTGAGGAACTGGATTTCGTGGGCATCTTTCCTTGACAAATAATTCAAGCTTCTTATTGACTCAAATAGCTAATATAATTGGTTAATTGGTTAAACTAGTCAGCTCTAAATCTGAAAATATATTAGACTGCAAATTACCCACAATGGAACATTTTCCAGTTTTCTGTGCTTTGTTCTCCTGTAATGCTGCTTTTCCACCAAAATTAGTGGGTTAGGGTTACCTTCAGTTGCATTGGATGAAGTGTTATACAACGTAGTTTCTTTGAGGCATGCTGAGGCTCTAAAGGACTGGTGTATATAAAGCCCATTCAATTTTTCTGTGAAAATGCTGCTTTGCCTTTCCTTAAAACAGTTATCCACAGAGCATTGTGATGGAAGTATACAGAAAATAAAACAGAACAGAGCCAGCGGGCTCTTTGGGAGATTGGGTTAAAAAGCAATAAAAGAAGCATCCTTTTGTTTGTTTTCAGTAACATTTTGATGGTGCACTGCATCTTGTATTTGCTGCTAGATGAAAATTGCATTTGAACTTAAACAGTGTGATCATGCATAGCACATCCACACTGTCTCCTCCCCATGGATTTAATATGCTTCTCTGTTTTTAATTTAGACACAATGTAGAAAATAACAACTACAAATAACAGATCCTCAATATTAAAGGAGTCATAATAGGATTGGGACATCCTTCCCAGTAATAAAGTATTTATTGAGTTCTTACTTTATTAAAAAAGGAATGCTGAGACCAACAAAGGCTCATGTAAGTGCAATTTTAATTTGTTCTGAAGCAGAAGCAACGGAAATGTTGTTGCATGGGCACAAAGTTAATAAATTGACCTCCAGTCTCATATGACCTCTGAGGATGTGAGAGACAAGAGCCTGTTGTTGAGAGTAGGAGGGGAGCAGGACACTTAGCACATACTCCATACCACAACTGAGAGGGCCAGCAGCTGACTTAGAGAAATAATGAATGAGGGAAGGAGGCATTTGTGTGTCCATGTGTCTGTATCTGTGCGTCTGTATCTGTGTGTTGTGGAAGGTGGAGGGATGTTTCCATGGCATGTTCCTGTAAAGTGCGTTACAGACCTGATCCTGCCCTCATCAGATATCTAACCCCTTCTCCTTTTCCACATTTTGCTATTTCATGGATTTAATATAGGTTGAGGCTAAATTACTTTCCATCACTGTGACAAAGCCAGGGGTTTCTGTGTGTGTTTTCGTTGTTTAGATTGAGCAGTTTCAAAACCGTGACAGTAGTTGTCGTCATTATCCTAACCGTAAAAACCCAGTGTCTGTTTATTTCCTCCTGTTGCTTCTCAGGCTCATATACGTAGAGAAAGTCAAGCAATTGCTTTAACTGAGTCTGTGCAGTATAGACTTAAAGGTGGCTCTGAAATTCTTGTAGTTTTCTCCTTTGTGTGATCGTGACAGCTGTGGTTAGCTTGGATGGCAAAAGAGTGCTGGCTCCAGTTTTGTATGTTGGTGCTGAGACTAGAGTTTATTCGTGTGCAAAGAAACCAGAAAATGATGGCAAAAACACCTTGGACAGCTTTGACAACTCATAGAATGGCTGCACAGATTATGTGACCCATCCCAGAACCTCATTACCAGAGCATCTGCATGAGATGATGGCAGATAACTATTAGCTAGCAAATGCCATTTCCTCTTCCCTACCATTTTGTGACTTAATAAGGTTGTGGTAAGCTCAGGGTGGGAAGCTCCAGCGTCATGCTGCTGTCATATGAATGTAGGATATGTGACAAATGATCATTTCACCGCTTCCTTATTGATCAGCAACTGAACTACAGTGAAAATCTGTAAGGGCCATCATTAAGCATCCAACCACTTCCTAGCTAAAAGTACAGTTTGATAGAGTTGCACAATACAAGGTGTAAATTAATTCTGAAATATCAGTCATAATGGTCTATGACTGCAAAACTAATCATATTCCTATTATCCTCATCTGTACTTTGTGTCAAGCCGCAATGAGCACTAACTTAGGCTAACATGATAAACCGTAATAGCTGCTAAAAAAAATTGATCATCAATATTGTCATTGTGAGCATGTTAGCATCCTTACATGTCTCACAGAGCTGCTAGCTTGGATGTACTCTTACGTTGTGTCAAGATTACATACAAAGTCAATGATTAGACAAATTTGTGTGTCTGGACATTGAACTTGATCAACAATGGAGGAGAGGATAATTATCACTAATCATGGACGTAACCCAGAGCTGTATGATAACACATCTACTCGTACTGGGACAGGAATAATAAGGAGCTGCCGTGGAGGGAAGTTGGCGAGAAAGTCAGACACTGATATTCACCAAGATGGGTTCCATGTGTTGCTGGTCATGTTATTTGCTTTACCTGCGATGCAAATATTTTCTTCAGGTTTGGTCTAAATGCACCGTTAGTCTTGTTTTCTGTCAGTCATTTGTAATGTTTTGAAACCAAGTAAGTCAGACTTCCTGTGCAACAGTGTGTTGAGGGAAATTAATGTAGGAATTACTTTATGTTATCAAAGTTCCACACGTGATCTTTCATTGCATTTTAAATTTGATTTATTTAATTTTATTTGAATCTATCCAGTTTAGACTGGATTTTGTGGTTACCTCTGCTGTGAGTGAATTCAACCACAGTCCATTTCTGTGAAAATTAGACATTGCTTAAGCAAGCCTACTTGTTATGTGTCTGGGAGTGGACAGAGACATAACAAGTCTGATGTGATTGGCTCTGGTGTTTTGAATTTGGTGTGAAGACATACTAAAGAGGGATGCAGTAAAGTGCAGTACTCTACCCCCTTAAACAAATGGCCTGGTTTTAAGCATGTTGCTGAAAAGCTCAGTGGCTAAGCTGCTAGAAACTACAAAACTAACCTTTCTGTCGGTTTATATTCGGGTTAGGCAGGCCCTGATTTCGTCTGTGTGTGTGTGTGCATGCACATGTGCAGTTTAAGCCCAACATATGCCAATAGCCTTCTCTGTCAGTTGTTTACATCTGTTCTGTGTCATTTAATGAGACTGTGTAGTGTGCATGCATGTTGGTGCGGTGTGTGAGTGTGTGTTCACCCCCCTCGTGTTTTATTTCCTCTGTGCTGCGGATGTGGGCTGCCTGTTCACTCAGTCTTCACTTCTGCTTTGTCTGTCTTCTTCTCTGAATCCACACTGCTTTGCTTCTGATTGCTCCACACCTTCTGTCAGCCAACATGTTTCGATCCAACCGTCAGGGCACTTCTTAAAGGATTTTTATTGTAAATGTCACAAAAAAAGCTATTCATGGGGAAACTGGAAGGACTCTTTCATGAATTGATAGATACTGGACAAGTTGTTGGTGTCATGGCATGACTTATTTTAGCACAGAGCAGCGTGTGCATCTTCATGCATTATTGCATTAACAGCGACCAGAAGTCAGTTACTCATGCTTTACAGTAATTTACAGACAGTATTTTTAGTTTCATGTCGCAACGTTTCTCCCTCTCCCTGTCCTCTGTCTGAAACCTTCTGCTGTGTTTTCTCTCTCAGAGCACAGCAGCTGGTGGGGAGGGGGAATCCCTCCTCAGTCCCATGGGAGGTAACCAGAGTATAGGCAGAGACCGTCAGGGAAGCATTAGGACAACACTACCAGTATGCCAACAAACACATACTAAAGCCTTACATAGATGCATAGCCTGGTTTGCAGTCTGATATGTGTATATGTGTGTAGGAGGGAGCATGGGCCACAACTCCTCCATGGTTGCCATAGCCATTGTTAATTAGGCACTGAGTGATGAGGTGGATCCCATGTAGTCAGGCAACTGGATGTCTGCAGCAGTTAGCCACTTTAAGGTGTGAAGACTCCCTACTGCACAAGAGACAACCAAACAGGAAAAGCAGTGATCTGTATTTTGTTACTCTGTTTGAAGGACTGGTGGGAACTTGTACAAGTTGCATCATATCTGACACTGAGAGTGAGATTGCATTTTCGTAAGTTAACTTATAAATAGGGAAGTCATTTTTTCTAGCCTTGGTTGGTTGGTTGTTGTTCTATATTGTTCAGTTTAAAAAGAATGTTTTCCATCTGGTGTTGGCGTCTCCTCCTGTACTTCTCTGTTATGTCACAGTTTAATAAATCGGCTAACTTAAAGGATACATTGTAAATGTAACTTCAGTCATTATCTACTCAAATTCTGTAGTCCACAAAACATTTTGGGAGCTTCACAGCAAAACAGCATTGAGGCATTCTTTGAAACAACTGAAGTAGTTGGGAATGGGGGAAAACAGCCAAAAAACATTAAATAGCTCCATACAGCTTGTCTATCTAAGTTAGCCAACTTGGTCGGCGGAGGTCTCTGGTGCCCCACACTCTAGGCCCCACAATGCAGAAAAACAGGTAATTTCATAACCAGGAAGGCAAACTTTTTTGGCTGCGTGCCACACTGAGCAGAGTTCATAGAAATTAATGGGGCTCTGCCTCTCTGGCGCTGTATCTAGATTGCCCTTATTCCCCATGAGACCCTGTTTAAGAAATAATACCAGCATGTATACCATATCAACACATGTTGACATTAAGGAATACACCAGCTGTTCACTGTAGTTTTTATGTAAGAAGATATATCAGGCATAAAAATTGATAGTACACAATACTTGTTAGTGAGATCAGTTCATTGTTATTTTGGCTCTTTTCAGTCATAGAATACTGTTAGCCTTATCCTTTCAATATTTTTCAGGCAGGCTTTTGAAAGGGGGAAAAAAGTGGATCATTTGCTCTACCATCCTCCTGTGTCTCCCTTTGATCGCTCTACAATAACATTTCATCTATCTCATCAATCTGAATGATAATGCAACTGGCACCTGTAAAGCTTGCGCAGGGAACACAACCTAATAATACACTCTTGGTTTAAACTTTTGATGATTCATAGTGGACTGCCAGGATAGCAGAGTTGCAGGGGGAAAGCACACACCACACTGAAAGTCCCAGGCTGGATTTGAAAAAGGGAAATAATGGTTGCATGCAAAGGTCTCTACTTTCTTTATTTTCTCTATCTGTTGTGTTGTAGCCTCTGTCTCCTCCAGGCGCAGCAGGCAGCCATTAGTTAATGTGCTTCCATCCCATTCCTCCTGGCTCTATGTTTGTCCCTCAACATAATGTAACACTATAAGAGTGTGTGTAAATAATCTAATGGTGTGGAGTGGACTGCTTGGTGAATAATGAAAGCCAAGGCCCTGTCTGTCTTATGTAACCCAGCAGATCCATTAACTCCCACAGTGTGTGGTGTCCAGATGGCTGATTCACTGAGGGAGTCTGAACAACATAGAGAGGGTATGGGGCCTTGGAGGGGTTGAGAGGGCAAACTTTGTATATGCATATACTAAGTATTGGATTACTGTTACATGATTATAGAGAAGAGCACGTCTTCATAAGGATAACACATGAAGGAAGTCCAGAGACCATATCTAATGAACTGAAAGACATGTATGACAGATTTATCCCATTTCAAGCTTTTACTTGTACTGGTTTTCGTGTACACATTGCCTCTAAGACCAGTGTTTACAAGGTTGAAAATCTCCCTCTATGAAATGGGACAAATCTTCAAGACCCGCATATGTGATCAAGTTCTTTATAATGTCTACATAAACAGATGTGGCTAGACATTTCCAGCATGCTGTCTTCACCTGTGGTGATTTCTTTAACCATGGCAATCCTGGTATCATCACAATACCATTCACCATTTATCTGATGGAGATCGAAAAGCATGGATCCTTGCAATGTATTGACGACCAAACACCATCAGTCAAGTCATCAAATAAACTTGCTTCATTAACTGGCAGCTAGCTATTCTTTATAGGCTTACATTAGCAACCCATGCTCCTATCCTGCCAGTCTGCACTGCTATTAGAGGAGCAGTACCAAGTGCAGGAACTTCACTACTGGTCTTAAAGTCCCAGTCAGTTTTGATGGTAAATTAAATTAATTTAGGCAATTAAAGTACGTGGTGTCTTTAAAGAGACAGTTGGGTTATTAGAGTTGTCCTGCTAGCACAGCCTGCCTACATGTACCAGGATGCATTGCAACCACCTGATGCTCCAGCCCATAAAACTTCTTAAACCTGCCCAGCACGTGAAGGTGGGTGTTTCAAAAGGCATCTGAAAAAAGTTGGCTTTGTCAACAGAGAATGTCATGAGATCATCGTAGTTTTCATTGTACTAATACTACACAGTTTATTTAGTATCCTTTAGATCTTAGTCTTATTTATTCATAACATTGTTAAAAATAAAAAAGGTGAAGACAAAACTTTAAATGAATACAACAGAAACAATAATGTGGAAGATGGCTGAGTGGGCCGATGAACACTAAATGAAATGGGGAGAAATGTGCACAAATGTTGGATCACCTCTTGATTGCTCTGTGTATTATTTTGTGGTATTGATAATGATTTAAAATGACGATCAGAAGATCAGGACTCAATATGTAACTTGCTAACATCGTTACAGCTGCGAGAATGAGGAATATTATATGCCAGTGTTATAGCCTGTGGTCTGTCTGTGGAAGCAGACCCTGATGGATATCATATTTAAAACAACCTGCAGACTCACCAAGTGACTTGTTTTAACGAATTTCAGTTGTTTTCAAAGTTACTCTATGAAGCTGTGGCGGATTATTCTGTTAGTGCTCAGAGGCTGTCAGCTGTCTGTAATTCTTTGGTTACAGTTTCCACCGGGTTGGTTACTGTCCTCTACTCCTCTTTTACTCCTCTTGGCTCTGTGTTACGTTCTTGACGTGCCATCTTCAACCACTACAATTGTTCAGCTTTGGTCACCTCATACTGATGATTAAGGAACCGACATTCAACTAGGACTGCACGATATTGGAAAAAAATGACATTGCGATTTTTTTTTAACCCTGCGATATATATTGCGATATGAAAAAATACAGGAATTTTTATCAGATGACCTGAATATCTCTTTATGTTAAGCTGCACTGCTGCTATCTTGTGGACAATTAACCTGCATTGAATTACTTCTTTTTGTGAATGTTACGAGTATGGCGTCTCTCTGTTTAAGAGCTATTCTTATTGTTATCTTTTATTGCTTGCTTTTATTGTGCGGGGACCTGAGTACATGTTTCATTCTATACGTCTAAACGTGAATTGAATGACAGTAAACAAACCTTTGAACCTTTTCAGCTCTCCATCTTAAAATGGAACATTCTAGCTTCATAATTACATTAAGTAACTAACAATGAGTGATTAACAGGTTATTCAACCTTTTATTCATCATCTGAAATCTTTTACAGCAAAACTAAACATCTTTCTTTTTTATCAAAAATGCTTTAAAAAATAATAATAATAATAATAAGAAGAAGAAGAAGAAGAAGAAGAGCAGCTCTACATCAGATTCCTGAGTGGTCCACAACCCCTTGTTTTGTAAATAGTAGAAAATAAATAAACAAGCTTTAACAAAACAATATTGAAATAAATAAATAAATAAAATAAGAGCAGCCCTAAAAAGCATTCATCGTACTGAGCTGTGTGGTACCGACGTAACTGATTAGTTGTGTTACGTCTCATTGTGTCAACAGATTCAAGGCTCTGTCGACACAGAACACATGTTTGGTCAATATCATCTTTCTTGTAGCTGAAATAATTCCAGTTAACTGACGTTCGTCCTCGTCTTCGTTTCGTTTTCGGCATTTTCTCTTGTTCGTTGCTCATTTTTCAATGTTGTTACCGGCAGCAACGGTCTGCTTCGGCACACTGAATGTGATTGACAGATCACTGCGCATGCAGCCTCCGCATGCACAGTGTGTGTCAGGTAGGCTTGAAATTAGATGAGTTCATTTGCCTCCTATATCGCAGGCCCTGCGATATGAATATTGAGCACATGTACATCGCGATGACGATGCTCAAACGATATATCGTGCAGCTCTACGAGGTATACATTCCACTGAGTTGATTGTGATATTGTGTTTTTTTATTTCAATTGACAAACTACGGAGTTGGCACACAGCAGTCAGTGGTAAGAAATCTGGGCCTTTTCCAAGAAAGTGTGAACTCTTTTCAGGCCAAAAAACTTTTAGGTGCATTTAATGAATCCAGAGCTGTAACAATGAAGCTGATACAACTCTACAATGAAAAATGGCCTTAGATCTAACTTTAATAGTCTAATCGATACTGGACAGAGGAATGCAAACCGATCGTGTGCCTCGTTTTGTACCGCATGCAGGATACAGAACACATCGAGGTGATTAAAGTAAGCTTTCATTGCCCACCTGTCATTTGTTTCCACCTCTCACAGCTGGCAAACATCTGTCGTCTCATGACTTCAAATGATGATTCAATCATTAGAATACCCACTGAGTCAAATTTTAGAGGACGTATTATTATTTTATTTATTAAGACGTATTATTTCCCATTGGTATCAATTATGACATTTTTATTTTTAAGTGCTTTATTTGTGTACTCTTTTAGCCTGCCTCATTAACCTACATCATTCAAATCAATAGTTGAAGCTCTTCAGTTTTAAACCTTGTGTTGCTAGTACAAAAAAGGCGGCTGGGAGCTCTGCTGTAACGACTTTAAGCCTGGACACACTGGTCAGACCTCTGTCGGAGTCTGTCCGGAGGATTTACTGTTGAGAAAACATTTGTGTATTCCTTACACACGGCAAAGGACAACTCTAATTGAAAACAAAATGTCAGACTCACACTTGAGCTTCTTTTACAAGAGCAGGGTGCATCCTCGTCAACACTTTAAGCTGCAGCCAGACCCAAGGCGTCCACGGATGACCATTAGGCTCGAGTTACCGTTTCTATTTACATTCCTCCATCTCAAAGGAGCCACCTGCTCCGGCCGGTGCTCGCTGTGCTTACCAAGCACAACGGGCCTTGAAATCTGATCTGGCGTTGTGGTGAACAAATGGGAGTTTTTCAGGTGCAGGCAAATGTGGAAAACGCAGATACTGAAGCAGCATCAATAGACAGCAAGAACAGAGCTGCCTTTTGTTCTCTTTCACATTTATGGTCTTCTACGGAGCAGTTTACGTTACATCGCAGGAGCAGGTGGGGGTTAGACAGTGTTGTTGAAACTTAAGCAGGGTGCACATTTATGTTCATGACAGGCTCTTCAACCATCTTGTCTTTTTGCCAACAAACCATCCCCATCAAGCTGTAAAACGGGAAGAGGAGACCCACTGTAAACAGCTACGTCCCCAGATCTGCTTTCAGTTTATCCTCACTTAACTCCAACTGTCGTGTAAACAACACCATAAACTTGACTTAGCAAGGCAATACAGCAATATGATTTTGACATGGTCATCACGTCTAGAGATGATAAAATACCCTCATTACAGTCCTCCAAGTAATTTCTTACATGTGAAAAATGTTAAATAGCAAGAGAAAAGTGAGCTCCAAAATGGTATCAAGCCATGTTTTCCTGTTTCCTCTCTCTGAACACTATGAACATGTTTTCTATAACATCCTGTTTTCATTTTACAAAAAAAGCCCAAATTCTCATGTGAAACGTACGAACACAAGCAGAACTTTCTCTCAATAAAGTATAATAATAAAGTATAGTCTATAGAAGCCATCTTTTGGTACTTGATACTGATACTGATATTAGGGAGTAAAAAATTCTGCCATAGAGAGCAGTAGTCTATTCTGGTCGACCCCATGGGACCTTATTTCAGTTTGTCATAATTTAAACCGCTCAGTGAACTACATCGCCTCCATACACGTTACCAACACCAACATGGCCGCCAACTCCACACAGAAAGGGTAATAAAAATGGTGAAAATCACAATAAAACTGTCGATATTGACAAGTGCAGTAATATGAAGGAGTAGTTTGTTAGTTCTACAAACAAGCTAATATACAGGACCGGCTCTGCAATGTTTAAGTTACAGGTTTCTGTGACGGTTCAACGAGACGACGTCACTAACGCGAATTTTGGGTGTATTTTCATTTACATCTCATATTTCATTAGTATTTTGACTTTCTTAATTCAGACAGCATCAAAAAAAATGTTGTCTTTCTCCATTCACCCTAACCCTACCATAGAAGGTTTTCTGAAATAAGATGCCATGGTCCCTCTATCAATATATTGGCCAATAAACAAACATCTTTTGTAATGACCCCTTAAATGTTGTTTTCAAACGCTTGGGACAGAGATATGTAGCAGAGGCGGTTTATATTACATCACTGCACTGAAACAGTAAACTTCACTTGGAATTCAGAAATCATCCCGTCCCAAACCTCTTTTTCTGCAATCCTATTTATAAAAGCCAGAGTTTAGCATCGGTACACATCGGAAACTGTCTATATTGGCCAGCTGATATGTCAGACCGGCTCTACTTGACAGTTTGTGATACTTGCAAGTCAAATTTCAGTCAACACCAATAAAAGTGCTGAGATTCAATACCAAGAGAGAACTACCGTACTTCACAACCCTGTAGTTCAAGCTGCAGCCGGTGCAGGTGAACCTCTCACTACCCCGGTCTATCACCTCCTCCTGATTTTGCTAAAACTGTCAATGCAAACAGTCAGGATGATGAGATTGAGACCGTTCATCCATCATCAGATGGTATAATTATAACTTGAGTAGTGCAATGCAGCGATGTCATTCTGATATCATAAGGACAAACTACAAAAAAACAGAGATGTAAAGAAATGGTTAATTTTCTCCTGTTTCTGGTCTCAAAAGGAAGGGTAAAGATCTTTCCAAAATGATGTTAATACAATACAATAGTTCCATTTGTGAAGACTGAAATAGTTACTTTCACTGCAGCCATTCCTTCTGTCCATACAAGCTGTGAAGAGATCCCTTGTTGGTGTGAATATAATCGAGGAGGTGGCCACAATAGACACAGTTCCTTCTGTGCAAAGCTCCATTCAAAAAATGACACATTTTTATAAAAGGTACAATTTGGACCCATCCTTGAAATACTGTGATTCAATTCCCACACTTAAATTTAAGTTTTTTGAACAAATAATAAATCATATAATGAGGTATTTTATTATTTCTCCTCTCACACATTTCTGGCTAATCTTCTGAAAACACTATAAAGTACCATTAAACTATATGAGTCATTTTAGAAAGTGCACTTATAGTTGACCAAACTTGTAAGCCTCAGTGGAGACCTACGACCTATTATGTGACCGATCATCCAGTGTACATGTGCATGTTGGCCTCCCTGTGTATCTGAATTAACACATACAAACAGGTCCTGTTTTGACATTGGTGAACTTGAAATCAAGACAATGGGAACTTAATTTTAGGCTGCCTGCAAAAACAGATTATTTTGTCTTTCAGCGGGAACACAACGTGAAGTATATCCACGCCACGCTCAGGACGGTCAGCGTGCTCAATGGTCGATGGTCGGCCGGGGGGAAACTTGACGTTGTTCCAGCCACCTCGTCAACAAAGCGACCACTTAAGTAAATTCACACATTTAATACTCAGACAGTCCTGAAGCTTCAGCGGGAGGAAAGGATGAAGTTAACCGAGCCGTGCGGGACAGCAGCAGGGAAGCAGCAGCACCCCGTCATCCCTCTCTCCCTCCGCACCCACAACTGTCACAAAAAGCGGACACTTACCTTCAGCGACGGTCCGCTCAGCACCGGGAGGAGGACGGGAGAGGAGAAAGCTCAGCGGTCAGCGTGTCCAAAGCCTCCGAAAAACACTTTGTTAGTGTTGTCTGTGGTTCCCGTAACAGAAATTAAGTCCAGTTCTGGTGTCAGTTTGTATCCGGACAGCAGCTCACAACGTGGAGTGGAAGCCGGCGGCGACGGAAGCGGTAACAACAACAACAACGGCGGCGGC
>OMLP01046095.1:0-23330 GCA_900302685.1 Spondyliosoma cantharus
CCCCGCCGTCTGCACGGCCGCTGCTGAACACGGAACTGCTGTGTGCGCTGCTCCATCTCTGCAGTCACAGGAGGGAAAGACGTACTCCGAAACACCGAGGACATTATCATTTTTCGGACTGAGTGTCGCTTGTGTTGTCAGTAACGTGAGTAAACCAGCCGCTTCCTTGCTGAATGCAGCTCTCTAACTGAGCCGTGTGTAACGTCAGCCGGTGAGAGGGCAGCTAACGGTGGACATTTATCCTAACGTTGACTGTTAGCTTGCTAGCTAACTAGCTAGCGTTAGCTGCCCTGCGAACCAAACAACTGACGCTAGACTCGACAGCTTAGCATGTCACATTAACAGTAACCTGAGTGACGATAGAAATAAAATAAAAAACAAACAAACAAACATGTATTACTGGTTATTCACATGTATCTGCCATAATTTAACTCACTGCGGGTTGCTGTCAACGAGCTTAACTTGGGGCTAAAAACAAAACATTATGCATCACGGGGATAACTTTGAGGGTTCGCTCTTTCCCGTCTGACATTTCAAACTCACGTTACTATAACATGTTTCTCCCTTGTTTATTTGCCCGCTTATAGTAGCTATCATAATGTGTACTGTGTTAAATGTTGATATCAAATACCAAACTGACTGGTGGGGCTGTGATCACCCTGAGGCATGCTAGTGATGTGTGAATTTCTGCTGAAAGCCACCCTTCACTGGCGAACATTATTAACATCACAGGTTACCTTTACGTTTGGTGACCCACCTTGAGGAACTGCGAGGTCTACTCGGGCCAATACACAATAATCCTGTTTGTTTACCAACTTGTGCCACTGATGGTGGCAGTTGTTCCAAAGTATCCCCAATTTTGACAGACTCATGTGGTGTAAACAGTCTTAACGTTGACAGTATAAACGTAATGATTCAATTGTGAAATAGTGAAATGTGAAATAGATTCAATGTCACGATTAATTGATGAATTGTTAAGTCTGTAAAAGTTCCCAGAGCCCACACAGACATCTTCAAATTGCTTCTTTTATCCGAGCAGCAGTCCACAACCCAAAGAGTCTACCTATACTATCGTTAATGACTTGAATGAGCATATCCTTACATTTAAGAAGCTGAAACCAGCAATTGTATGATATTTTTTCTTGAAAAATATCTGATAATAGTTGCAACTCTTCTGTCAAAACGAGTGTTATTGCCTGTCGTCTGTCCGTACTGTGTATTTCGATTTATTCTGATCAACCTTCAGCTCATAATCCAAAACAGGAGGGGAAATTAACTTCAATTCAATTTAAGTCAACTTCAAATTCTTATTCTTATTATAAGGCACAAGTAAATCATAGACCTACCTAAAACAGTATTTGAAAGTCTCCAAATTAAATTCTCAGTGCAGAAGGTATACATGCAAACTTTACTTCATCTGTACCCCTGTTACTGCTGAGAGTAATCCCCTCGCTCTTTTTTATTTACCACTCAGAGGCAGAAAACATCCCTCAGCAACAGAGCAGCTGCAAAGTTTAGCATCTTAAAATTCCCAAGTTAACTGTTTTTTTGAGAGGAACGCGTCAGTAGTTTCAACCAAAGGCGTAAAACATATTTTTTAGTGCCCAAGGCTGCTGAGGTGACACTGCCCACTTATTTTTTTATTTGTATTTTTATCCCCTTTTGTGTGCCATCATCCGAGCACCAAGCTGTGTTTACACAGCATAAATACTCATGGTCCTCTTGTGGGCAGCTCGGTGTTTCACTGTAAGTTGGCCAGAGATGTGGAGGACCACGAGCAATATTGATATACCATGTACCAGGTCAGCGCCCTGTCCCAGTCTTTCTTGAAAAGGCTGAATGTGATTCTGGTTAGTGCTGTGGGACCGGCTCACTACTTTTTAAGATAAGAAAAATCGATTGTCTTGAAAGACTAAGCTCTATATGAGCAGGTACAACCTTAGGCAGTCATATGCTAAACAAGGTCAATGCTTTCTTCTCTCAGGAAGGCATCATGTAGGAATTATGCATTACAAAGTGTTGGCATTATTATTAGCTTTTGTGATGTTGCGCCTTGCTTCATGGAAGTTGAACAAAGGCAAGAAAAGGTGGATGCAAGTCACTGCAAATTAACAAAATGATGTCCATCAGTGATGCTCAAAATCTGTATTTTTATTTTTTATTTTTCTGTTCATTGCTCAGCCAGGAAAAACTAAAATGTACCATGTAATGTGCCATTCAACTTACTAAAGCCCTGCCTTGCTTTGTTATTTCTTGTTCTTTGTTGTTGTCATAACATGACAATGAAATTAATGTCATAGCGTGACTACAAAACAGCATACAAAATCTTGCCATTGTCCGTTACAGACGTGTGTTACGGCATTTCAAAATATTTGAATGTCAGCCATTCAAAAAGATGTCTACACCCAGGCTAGTGTGTTACCCTATTTACACACACTGGAAATAACAAGGTCCTCTTCACAACTTTGTGAAGGTGGGCTGTAACTGTAATGTGGCTTGCAGCTTTTTATGCCAGATTCACACATTCACATTCCCAGTGCCCCCTTCCTGACCAATGCGCTCTGACAGGTTGACGAGAAAAAAAAGAAAGCATTGCTGTGTCTCAAATAAAAATCTATTTTCTGTACAAGCGCCAAGCCTGTCAACTGGGGATTACATAGATCATCATGGGTAACTCTCACTTTGAAAATTATTAATTTCAACTCAAGTGACATGTTTCAAAGGCCAAGGAAGACCTTAATTACACTAGCCTAAATGGCTGGGCCTCCGCCTCCAGCTTGGAGTCAAACCGATCAAGAAAAACAGCTCTCGGTTTGAGTGTGTCCCTCTGCCTTTTATGTTGAGACTTAAACTAGACTTGTGTGGCATATATGTTTATGTATTTGTTTCATGGTTTTGTTGGGGCAGAGATGAAAACTATTTACAGTTGAATATTAAACCTTTTAATATACTTTTTAAGAAGATACAGGGTGCAAAGTGGCACAAAGCACAGTTTTGTGGGTAGTTTCAGATGGATGCCAAGTGCCCACATTGTGAAAGTAGCAAATTTACTTGTGCCAATCTAGATGCCCATGGGCATGTTGGTCTGAAAATGAGGTGTGGTCAGGTGCATTATTGGAGCATTGCCATAAGGCAGCAGATAGAAGCCCCATTCACACTGCCGTTTGCATGCGGGGTTCCTGCGCCAATTCTCCTCCTCCTCTGTGTGAAAGTTTCAGAGGCGGCGAGGGGGGAAATTTCGCTCCGGCGCTGATCCTCCTCTGGAGGTAGTGTCAGAGACGCATTATTTCTGAACCGCCCCAGTGTGAACGGACAAGCCGGCGGTGCGGAGCGAAGGGCGTATAGGTCAGACCGTCTGATAACTGCACAGGTCCTTCACTCAACTTAATACAGAGAAATGTCCCACAAAGCAACGTTACATGACCGAACAACAATAACATAGTAACTGTCGTTGGCAACTTATATGAGGAAAACAAATACCACAGCTGTAAGTGGAGAAGCATCCGTCCTCCTGTCTGACCTCCCGCCTGTCCTACCAACTCTTCGTCACATTTCTGCCCATAAAACAGCGTCTGTCACCGGCGAAACACTTTAACTCACGGAGTGTTTGTGATGAAAATAAATCACCGTGACCATCAGTCCTCCGACCGAGACTTCAGGGAACTTTCTTCCAGAAAACAGCCTCCGTCCCCGCGAGTGAGTCAGACAGCGTCCTGTTTACTGATGGTGATTATGTAATTATGTCATTTATAGCGAAACACATTATGCACATTACAACAGCATCCATATGATTGGAAACGGTCCGCGGGTTTAGATTGACAGGGGAGACACCTGGGAAACACTGACGTCATCATCATGACGTGTACCGTCACGCCTCTTTAGGAGCCGCAGTGCCGGCTTTCTGTGTGAACTGACACTCCAGCTCGTCTGGCTGCTCGGCTCTGTGTGAATCACCATCAGCGGAGAATTGGCGAACCACCACTCCGGAGTTAATCTGGAGGCGCTGCGTGAAAAGGGCTACTAGTGATTGCTCCATATAGACCAACGAAAATCCTGGTCTAAAGTCAGTTGCGTAGTACGTGGCCATTCCTTTTAATGCCAGAAGACAAGGATACCCTCACTGCTATCTCCTCCAGTCCGTGCTTGATCTCAGCAAGCTTGGGAGAGTCCTGCTGCTTCTCCAACTTGACGAATAAGACTTAAGAGTAATTCCACCAAAGCTTGTTTGCAGGTGTTGAGGAGTACTACTGCATATGTAAAAATGTAGTACAAAGCCTTCTGTGTCTCCAGAGGAAGCTGCATATAATCTGGGAAATTGCCTAAGGTGATGTTGCCTTGTGGGTAATGTAGGTGCCAGGTTGTGAAAAGGAGTCCACTGGTCTCGCATTACACAACAAAGTTGGATGATTACATGCAACTTCCTCCGGAGCCCCGAAAGGCTTTATATTTCTGTTTTCACATATGCAGTATGTGTAAGACCTCTAAGCACAATTGAATGTGTAAAGGTTGTGGAGTTACCCTTGAAATTGCACACATAGCTTTTCAAAAGATAATGGGAGACGACACTAATTGGTTGAATTAAAAAAAAACACCTATGAGTAAGAGACTTATGCAACCCCTTTGCATCCGTGCCTTACTTTGAGGCCAGATTATGCTTATCAGATGGAAACGTAATGAATGCACTTGAGACCTTGAGAAATTATTCCGAAATTATAGCCTCAATTCTTTATTTTATTGTTCAAAGATATTACTATTTAGTCCCGTTATTTGTTATTTAATTTTACATTAATTTGGCAGATGCTTTTGTCCAACACAATTTACACCACATACAAGCAAGAGCCAGATTAGATATCATCCAAAATTGGAAGTGAATCCAGTTTAAACTAATAACTAAAGACATGATCAGACTTACAGACATTTTTTATACCATGGACTATCATCAAAGTTTTCTGTTGCCCTTGCATAGGTTTTTAGTCTCACTGGTGTCCATCATTTCTTTCGAACCGATCTTTTAGCATACGGCTGTCACCAGCTCCACAGAAATGGTTGTGGTTGCATGCTTGCCGTTCACCTCAGTCCCCATTGTCATGGGCTACTAAGCACTCCAATTAGCATATGCCATGTCTTCTTTTATCTCTCTGCAGAATCACTTTGACAATTGGTGTCTGAATTGTTAATAGGATATCGACAGGTGGCAGCTTCAGACCTCTGTGGGATGAACTCCTCTGTCCTGTTCTACGTGCACACACGGGAGCCACAGATGCACACTAGTGGTCTCTTTCTTAATTGTTAATCATCTTTCCGTGACACTGATGAATTAAGCAACAGTCTGGTTGAAATTGAAGTTTTGGAGCTTAGCTGCACTGGTGGCAATTAGTTTTATCCCTGCTTTCAGTTGTTTATTAATTGAGGTGTGTGAGAACTCCAGGACATTTATGCATTGACTGTTGAAGGTACAGTTTTGCCTGCGGTGCAGTATGAAAAGAGATCCCACGAGTGCACTGCTATTGTTCTAAGCTTTTTCTCTGGAGATGAGTGTTAATTAGTTTTTTGGTCAAATTCTCCAAATCCTTGCCGAAGACTTCCATGGCTTATGACTGGATAAGGGATGTACTTAACACGTTGCTAGCAGTGTGCTCGCTCTTCCATGTTGTTCAGATGATATATGATGTGATGTTTAAAGCACTTTTATCCTCTTATTTGTCAGTATTTGCAACGAAGATCTATGCCATCCTTTTTTTAACTTTTTTCTGTAATCACATCCTCGACAAAGTGCCTTAATACACAATTTTTTTTTTCCAGTATTGTCAGCTGTATTACTAAGCCCTCATTCTTTCCTCTCTGCAGGATGTTCCGCTTGCGGGCATTGTCCGCCGTTTCAGTGGGGCTAGCACAGTTGTCCCGCCGCTACCACAGTGGGGCAGTGCGGGGTTCTGGCCGGAGGAGACTGATGCTGGCAGCCCTGGCTGGGGTAACTGGTGTGTCTGCTAGTGCTGGGCTGCTCTGGAACAGGTAAGACCGAACCCAGGAGTGCACCTGACTGCTTCTATGTATTAAAGAAGGAAAAAGACTGAATTATCTCAATTAATTGATCAGTTGTTTACTCCATTAAATGTCAAAAGTCTTGCTTTGGCCACAACCCAAAGATATTCAGTTTGCTACCACAGAGGAGTAAAGAAGCAACCAAGAAAACATTTACATTTGAGAAGCTGATATCAGAGAATTTTGACATTTTTTCTTTAAGAAAGTGACTTAAACAGTTCATTGATAGTTGGACTAATCAATTTATAGTTGCTGTGCTACTTAATATTTCCATCCAGAGGCAAACAATAAATACACACAAAGGATTCCTTCTTACTCCTAATCACATGAAACACAGCAACATTAAACTCTTCAATTTATCAAACAGACTTGTTCACTGCCATCCAACAACAATATCATATCACTGGGCTTTTACTTTTCATTTGTCTTTTGTCTCTATCAAAGAGATATGTGACAGTCTCTCTAAACAACAATGGCTCAAAAGAGACCGGACAATATAAAGGACGCCAAGAGCCAATTTTAATAGAAAAATGCACAGTTTTATATATTTATTCTTTTTTTTTTTCCTTAAGAAAAACAGTCATACTTCAAGCTTAACTAAAACATTAAAACACACTTCTTTTGTATTCTAGTGCGTTGTCTCGTGTCTTTTTCTCTCGACAATTGCTTCTCTTCACACCATTAATTGTAACCTCCTATATCTGGTGTTCCTCGTTAAAATGAACACAGACCATGATCTACACTCACTAGGATTTGCTTATTGTGCAGCATCGCACAACAGTTTGACTTCTGTGCACATGCCAAATTCAGTTCCCCAATTACGTAACTGTTGAGGAAACCACCCCATGAAGTTGCTTACCTGCATTTCTGTTGACATTCCAGGAAGTCACCACCCCAAGGGTGTCACAATGTTTTTACTGCTATCCATTACTAAAGAGTTTGGTGTTTAGTTAAGGCAAAGCAGTGCAGAAGGCGTTGACGTTAGAGCTCTATGGGGACAGAATGACTGTGCTGCAGGAGGCAGAGTGATGGATGGTGCCTTTGGGCATTTGAGACTGATGGGACGAGACTGTTCCAGGCCTTCACCCGAGGCTTCATTCTCCTTGTGTCTCATTAAACTGAATTATTCAGCCTGCCCCAGACAGACTCAGCTATTTATTATTATTATACCAATTTTCAATTTAGTCAGAAAAATGGTCAAGTGGGAGTTTGCCATGGTGAACCTCCCCGTTTGCACAGTCAAGCAAAACACAGTGCAGCACATAATCTCTCTCATTCCCTGCCATAACTACTGTGTATGCATGGCTGCATAACACAGTCAGTTACTTACACGCAAATATTCACCAATGTTACAATACTTAACCTTCTTGATAGATGACATAGAAATGTCGCTCAGGTGTTAATCTGTTTCTACTCTGTTTTATTATTATTGTTGAAAACTAGAGCGTATGCAGATGCAGGGCCTTCAGTTCAACACACTGAGCATCCAGGCGCAGAGCAAGCAGATTTCGTGAGAGATGCAGAAGCTGAAATGGACTCAGAGAAATCTGTGGAGGCCAGCAGCGGAGATGAAGATTCAAAGGATGAAGGTGGAGTGGGGAAAAAAAAGAAGCCACGCTCTGGATTTCGTGACCGCAAGGTAATCAATGAACGATAAACATTCAGCCGCTCAGTCAGTCCAGCATTTAATTCACCTCTAGAATGGTGTTTTGAAAGCCCTCCCAATCAATGTCCAATATGCAAACGCTGGTATATTTTTTGACAGAGTATTTTACTGAGACACACAAAGGAAATGAGCATGCATTGCTGCTGTCATAAACAACAGAAATGTACCACCCATAACATTTTATTGCTGTTAATTAGGCAGCAGATGACAACGTAGAAGCAGAAGAACAAAGGGTCTTTGATACGATGCCCAATAAACAGTAAGTAGCTCTGCATAATATAGCTGGTGGAACAGGGAGGGAGGAAGAAAAGGGAGAGGAAGAGCTTTGAACAATAGATTGAATTTTGTCAAATGAAATGTGATGCAATCGTTCATCTAACTTAGGGCTATAGATTGAAAATTGCGCAATCACTCTTGTCTCAGCAGGAGCCATAGTCTGCTGAAAGCATATAGATGTCTGGGGAATTTTAGTGAATCACAGCACCACAGGATATACCAGTGTGTTGGTAAAAATAGGTTGTTTGTGCCAGCTCACTCACTATGTCAAATAGAAAGTCTCAGTGTGATAGAGCATACTGAGGAAAATTGTTTGTGTGTGTATGTGTGGAAATGTCTGCACACAGTCTGCATGTCCATCAGCACTTCAGATGGTCATGGAGTTTACCATATGTGTGGTGAAAAGTACTTACATATGTCTTTAGAACAGCTATTTTAGTTTTTCGTCTTTAGATAAATATGTTTTTTTACCTTATCTTTATAGGGACGATAGGGACTTTCTGATAGTATTTTAAATGCAAAATTATGCAGCAGGGGGGAATTTTCACTCTAAAATGTGATTAAAATTCACTGCTTTCACCTGCTTTTACCTACTGTACAACTGATGTACCACTCTTGACTCAGATGTTTCACAACATTCTTTGAAAATCTGAGGGGGGGGGGGAAGAATTAGTATTTGAAGTGACTTGATTTTTACCCCCCTTTTTGTGAGTGTGCAGTTTTTTGTAATGGAAAGAGAGAGCTTGAATGGCTGAAAGCTCAAAAGAACAGGATTGACTTTCCATCAGTGTGGGTGTTGCTAAGATCAGTAGCTTGTAAATCTGAGGAGATGAAAGGCAGAGAGAGATGACAGAATACCCATCAGTCAGTCTCGCAAGTTTTTCCCTGCGACTGTCCTATAACCTCTCATCCATACACTGATGGTTGCCTCTTCTGGGGGACACACTCCTGGTGATTTCCCAAAAGACCAATAAGGTCTGCTAAAGAGGGGCAATCAACACAGAAGCACTTACTCATACCTACAGACTCAAGAAAGGAATCTTTGATCAAAGTCCCTGTATCTCTTTCACTCTTTCTGTTATCAACCTAAAGTGGATAATAGCCTCTAAAAGTTGAAGATTTCTTCCGCAGGGAGTTTGTGTAGTGTAAACAATCATTCAGTGTCACATAAAGTAGCTGCTGCCTGTGTGGATTACAGCTGAGCCCAGCTCGCAAACATTGCTTTGTCAATTTCTATTTGCAACTTTGTGTTTAAAGGCAGATGGCAGTGTCAAGGCAAACATTGATGTGAGTAACCAAGCTGAATAAATTAGTTTTTTTGTTGTATTTTCCAAAATGTTGGACTTTGGTATGTCAGCTGTGCCATGCTGTTAGCCTCATGGGTCATTGTTGCAACCTCGTATGGCTATGTTAACCTGTCGGTCAGACTGATCCTGGAAAACACCATTTCCTGTTTTTATTATGTGGTTGTTGTGGTAGTCAGGAGGTTAATATACCTCCCCATCCTGACTGACAACTTGCTCTCCTGCTACCACCTGCTCTTTTATTCTAGTCACTCCTTCACACTCTCCAGTCTCGTAACTTTCCCTCAGATTATTTACCTCGCTGAACACAGGACTGGAATATTGCTAGTCTGGATCTTTGATTTGTTGGTTTTTGGGTATATGGTACTAATTTACACTGATATTAGTGTGTATGTGCAGGTTTTTTTTAAACACTGGCAAACTCACAAAAATAGGTGATTGACTTCTTTCTCATTGCCAGTCGACTAGTTTGCCTTTCTTGTTTTGTTTTTTTTCTGGTGTGTCACATTAGATGACCAGAAAACGGGAAACAGTTGTCAGCAGCATGATGGCCAATGAAATGTGTTTCATTGTTTTTTTAAAAGATCCCCACTAGCTGATGCCCTGGTAATCAGCTAATCTTCCTGGCATCCACACTTGACATACACACATGAAATACATAGTAACGTTAGTTGCTTTAAAGAAATTACATTAATATATTATAATAATAATATAAAAAGTAACACTTTCCTACAACAAGTCAGTCAACATTGGTCATAAATTTAGGTTACATATTAATTGAAAATCAATGTGTAGATTTTGTATACAAAGAATGAAAAACATCATATTAAGGAACCCAAAAATATTGAAAAAATAGGACCATAATCTTTCCTCCTATTCAATCCATTATCTCCTCGCCAATAATCACATGAAATATTTCAGTGGCTACTATTTGATATCTTTTACTTCAAGTTTCTCTTTCAAAGTCAACCCAAGCTAAACACTTTTCCTTTCTCATTGCCAGGAGATGAGTGTGCCTGTCTGTTTTTGCCTGTGTTTCATGTCAACGCCCAATCGGGGGATGTAGCACATTATATTCCACATCAGACCACGTCCAGATGACGTTAAACTTTTGTAAAAAGTCTTAATCAATAAAATTCTCAAATAGATATAGTTTTTTCCAGGACTGATGATGGAGGTAGCTAAGGAGGGACACATCTCGCCTCCTTCTCATCTCTGTTGAGAGTATCACATGCACAGTACCAATCAAGCAGCTGTCAAAGCTTTGAGTGACTGACAATGGAAGCCACTGACAATGTAACGCTGGTTGCTTTGTATCTTTTAGTCTCTCTTTCAAAACTCAGCACCGACTGAAATATGTTTGCACACTGCTTGAACAGAGTATTAACCAACCAGCATTCATAAGCCAGCACCACTATCCTTGATACACTATTTTCATCACAGCTGATCAGAGATGGAGCCAACAAACACCCATGACTACTGCAGGGTCCCTTGGTGCAGGAATGAATGCTGATTGTATCCATTCTAACTGAAGACAAAAGCTGTTAGTGGTTCTTAGCTGTTTTTTTTGTCCAGTATGACACGGGTATAATTGGCGCTTCTCGTTTGGTTGACAGGTGATGGAGTACGAGAACAGGATAAGAGCGTACTCCACTCCAGACAAGATTTTCCGCTACTTTGCCACCCTGAAGGTCATTGGTGAACATGGAGATGCTGAGGTCTACATGACGCCCCAGGACTTCATACGCTCCATCACACCTAATGAGAAGCAGCCTGAGAGTGAGTCTTCTCCCTTTGCTTCCACCAGCTTTGCTCCATCTATGACTTCTTCACATCCACGGGCATTCTCCAGTTATTTTGTCAGACTTCACTCCCTTTATCTGGTTCTGCAGAATCAAGTAAATGTTTAGACTGATTCTGTTCCTCACCCCATATTTTGACCAGAAGTACACCTTTGCAACCTATGTATCACTATCCAGGGTGAAATGTAGCAATGCTAAGACCATATAACCCCACTGGTTGAGAATTACCCAACACCAACACCCCATCCAGCCACAGGGACAGTTAGCACATGCTTAGCAGTTCAGGACTTACAGCAGTTCATGGTATAACTATCCCACAGACCATGTTCACAAGTATGATTGGGGGGGAGGGAGAGAGAGAGAGCACTGTCCAGTCACGCTGTGTTGAGTGAGTCACAGCACAGCAGTTGCCGTATCAATTAACGGGTTCAAACCAGAGCAGATCTCAGACGTCACACATGGAGCCACTGAGAGATATTTGATCTTCAGCCGTGGAGGGCTGGGATGGCATAGAGCTTAACTTAGCATAGATGTGTTTCAGCACCACTCTTGTCTTTATCTGTTATCCAGTTATTCAACACTAAAATTCAGTTAAATTTCTGTGACATTTTTTTGTATTGGAGTATATTCACCTTCATCACACGGTTGGGGTTGAATTCCCATTGCGTGAGGACTATTACATCCCGTGAATTCATCCACAGTCAAGAAGGCAGGCCGGCAGTTAGCACTTGATACGGACTTAGCCTGGCCTGTCATGTCTGCATTGCCATTCCTGCTCACCTCAGCACTTCCATCTGTTAACCATGCCCAAGACTTGGCCTAGCTTTGCCCCTGTTGGCCTTCCATTCTTAGACCCAGTGCCTCTTCTTCCCTCTTGACGATTCCCCAGCATTTCCTCTCTTTATCCTGTCTCATCCCTTCCAAACTGGAATTAAAATAACAATGAGCTGAGCTCTGTTGGATAGGAGAAGGTTCAGCAAAGCAGATGAAAAAGTCCAAGAAATGCTGCAGTTTGCGTCATAGGCAGCAATTTCACTCTTGTCACAAAGCCCCAAACCAAGTGAGGTTAAATACCGGACTCCTTGGTCAAGTCTGCTTTTGTTGTTCTAATACTCAGCAGATTTTCAGGCCCATAGATGATGAATAACCCATGGACTTGATAAAAAATGTATAAGATAGTTTTAGCCCTCCTTTCATTTTAAAATTGTCGAATTTGGAAATACATACATGCATAGATGGATGGAACAACTGTGTCTTAGTCAGAGGTTGGATTTCCATAAATACAAGATACATGGCCAGATGGTCCTTGTTTAGTGAAAACTTTGACTTTTATGATGAGGATGATGCCTCTGAAATATTTGATAGTCTAGTGGTGTCCTATCAGATTGGGTAAAAAACGCTGCCATATTCAGGTGTGTTTGGAACAGCCTTTGAAGTGGAACAGATCTCGAAATGTGGGCTTTATGTCCGCCATCCTGCCATTAGTTGAAAATCTCTGGTGATTTTAGTAACTGACCTGAAGTCAGCGTATAATTGACTACGCAGAAGAAGGTGCAAGGCTATTTGCAGAGGTCTTCGGTGATTAGGTGATCTTTAATACAGACGAAGACGACTTCATACTAAATTATGAAGCTCGCTTAATTAGTACAGTTTAATGAGATTAAACTCTAACCATCGCCCTCAAAGTTAATCTGATTTGAGACTGTTTCATCAGGTCTGCGAGGATACCAGTCTTTATATCGAGACTCTTAGTACATTTTTTTATTGCGTGCTTCATGTTACAGATGAGAACTGTAGCCTCACACAAGAAAGATAATCTCCTCAACAAGGTTAATTTGTTTGAATTATATTAGTTTGGAGGAGAAGGATTTAGTTTTTACGCAAAGATATATAAGTCATGCTTGAAGTATATTTGATTAAGTTTAATAAAAGGGGAGAAATCACATTTCACATCATCTTTGGCAGGAGCTGAATTGTATTCAGATCCGATATGAATTGTTGCCTTTTGCATATAAAGACATGACAACAATAAACCCAAAATAGGACTGACAGGACAAACAGTCACAGTGACTCATTTTCCACTGATCTATATGTGTGCTTCATCGAGATCATTATTCATTGTATGAGCATGATATAGTGAGTTGATTTCTGATTAATTCAAACACAATGTAAGATGCATAAAATAAAATATAATATATAAATAGAACCACTACATACTGTCAACCTCCGTGTCTGCGTCTGAACTGGATCAATGAAATGAACTGGTCAAGAACTGTGTTCTAACTGATGATCAGAAGAGTCAAAGCTGAATGCTGATGATTGTTTGTTTTAAAGAATTTGCAAAATGGAAATGGGTTGTTAATGACTATTATAAATCTCCAGCACATGTCAGTGATTACCAAAGGTTTAGTAATGACACCAACTGAATACATTTGCTCTGCTTCATGATGGGCATAAATCTTGATGCCCCCGCTGTGTAACTAGTCTGTATCTCATCTCATCTGTTACATTATTTGTCTCCTATGTCTCTCTTTTTTTTTCAGATCTGGGCCTGGATCAATTCATTGTGAAGCGCTACGATGGGAAGGTAAGAAGTGTGGGTCTCCAAAATGTACTTCTATCAGACGTCTTTCCATTAACTCCTAAAAATCAGATTGTTCTGAACTCATTTTCTTACAGAAAAATGTAAGCAATTATGTAAGATATATATATATATGTATAATTCAAATATGCATAACCAGAGAAGATTGTAGGTACAGTTTTAACTCAGTTTATTCAGTGCAGAGTCCCACTGCTTATGAATATGATATAATAATGTAATACAATCCTGCTATGAGAGGAAATATATAAAGAGAAGAACTGCCACATTCATTTCATCTATCATGCTGAAATTGCATTGAAGAAAATGGACAAATAGAACTAACTTATACGATGTATAAATTGAGGTGATAAGTCAGTGTCATAGAAATACACAAATACTCTTCGGGGGCAATGGGCTTACAGTATCATAAAAGCTTTTGAAACATGAAGAAAATAGATAACACCATTATGTTTTGTCAGCAAGAGTGCAGAAATTGTTAGAAAAAATCCAAAAGAGCTAGCTATGAGACTGTCAGCTGGCATTTCTGGGTTCACTTTGTTGTTTATAGGTGTATTTTTATCCACATTTCTGTTTATGTAAAATCTGCACAAGCTGGTGTCAAACTGAAATACTTTTACCATTGCAGATTTGTATAGGAGAGAAAAGGGAATGACACAGACCGTATATACTTGCACATTTTTCTGAAAGGATATTTATCACAGAACCTGTACACTGTTTATCTTTGCACTGCTGTCTGCTTTTCAACCCTAACCCCTAACTCATTATTTTCCAGTCACAGTATTTTCGAGTGTAGGGCAGATAATCAAAATATCTGACTTTCCTTATATAGTTTGAGCACAGACAAATAAGTTCAGACAAATGTTTACGAAATAAAAAAGAAATTTATTGTTTTAAACCTGCGCATGGATCCTCTATCTGAGCTTAATCTCACAGCATTTAGTTAGTTAACAAATTCAGAAAAGCTTTTCTCTTTAACAGAGCAGCCCCACACTTAATCATTAAGAGGGATGTGTACAAAGTGGGCCTGCCCAGTAAATAATGACCTATTTAAAGATAAAAACAGCAGGTGAACTTTGGACAAGCTAGCCGTTCCCCTATGACCGCAGACTGGATCTTAAAGGAGCTTGTCTCTGAGCCCTAAATGCTAACTTTTCTCTCTTCACAGTCATAAAAATGGGAGCCATTAGTTTAAATCATCAACATCATTATTTTCATTACTGCCTCCCTTGATATTGATTCGTGACCATTACTGCCCTCTCACTGAT
The DNA here is from genome assembly GCA_900302685.1 of Spondyliosoma cantharus. Taxonomy (NCBI): domain Eukaryota; kingdom Metazoa; phylum Chordata; class Actinopteri; order Spariformes; family Sparidae; genus Spondyliosoma; species Spondyliosoma cantharus. The sequence goes on from OMLP01046095.1 coordinate 14,958, forward strand.
TCCAGGGAGCATCTCTCACACCCAGTGGCCAACCATTCTCATTCATTTAGTATTCGCTAATCATCAGTGTGGTGATTTTAGTTTCTAACCTCATTAAAAGATCAAAATCCATCTGCCCCATGGCTGGGATGATAAGTACATAGGTACCTCATCTCCAGGTTGACGTCACATGAGCCACACCAGGTCTGTGAGTTAAAAGAGGGAACCATTGTCACAACTTGCCTCTTTAACTCACTGCTGCAACTCATTAGTGATTTAACTGAGCCTTGTGTTTTTTTCAAAAGCATATTGACCAAAGAGCTTGGGCTATACATCTATCAAAAGTAAATGTGAAAATCTGTAGTGGCCAGAAATCAAAATGGAGCACATTCACTGCTCATTTATGGCCCGTGTCTGCTTATGTAAATGCCATCCCTATCTCCAGGCCTTGCGTCGCCTGTATTTGCCTGGAAAATCTGTGGACACATGGTTTTCTCTGATACTGTATTTAGCTTTGGTTGTCCCCTGAGATTTTCTTGCCATGGCCCGAGTGCCACGAGAGCTCCCCTCCCTCGCTGGCCCTGCCCAATCCTTTTTCGCCTCGAGACACGTGCCTCCTCCTTATTGGCTTAATGGGCACCCATATCTAGTTGGTATGAGGAATAAGCCATTATTGTTTCCTGCCAAGAAGCCATGAAATCTAGTTCACATGAAACTTAAAAGCACAATGAATTAGACCTAGATGAAATGGCCACAGCCTGCACAATATCTGTAGTGTGTGTATAGTAAATCATAAAATTGATGGAGGGTGTAGTTAAGAACAAAGGAAGCCTTTCAGCTGGGGGTTGGGTGGTAAACTGCAATGAAGGTCGTAGGTAGAGAGGTGTTGTACAGTATTGTGCGAGAGTGCTGTTAAAAGTCCTCTGTCTTACTTCCTCGCGTTTAATTTAGAGATAGCCTACCGAGAGACTTCAGCAAGTCACATGCATACTGTTTGGCTGCTCTTAAGTGTTTAAAAATGTGCATGTATAAACCTCTCACTTACATCCCCCTCCCCCGCCCCCTCCTGCTGATACTAATTTGTTCCAGGTTCAGTGTGTATTTGCACGTTGTGTTGTTCCCTATAGTTTGTTAAACAGCTGCTGTTCATATTGACTCACCCTGTTTGTTTTATTTTAATTTTCCTGTACAGAGGAACAGTTATTTTAGTAGTCTTTAAACAGGTTTGCTTGTGTTTACTGCTGTTAATTCACTCCATCGCTGTGTTTTCTTCTACTGCTCTGCTCATGTGAACATGCATTCCGCTATTATCTTATGTTGATGTCACTCGACGTTGCCATTGTTGACTGTTGATGATTCTCTCCTGCTCTTATCAACCGTCTTCTCTCATTCTCATAACGAGTAATCCCCTCATTTTCTCTCTCTTCCCCCTCCTCGTAAATAACCATCGTCCTCAACTCTCCGTCTCCCAAAATCCCCACTTTTTCTCTGTCTCCCTCCTCCAAATCATTCCATCTACTGATGCGCATTCTCCACCCCCTCCTCCTCCTCCTCTCCTCTTCTGTCTCCCTCTCTCCCCCCGATCCTCCCTCCCTCATCTCCTTCTCGATCTGCCCCTCCCTCTCTGCAGGACTTCTGGCAGGTATGGGGTGCGTGCCGAGCAGCATGTGTGCACCTGAATGAAAAACTGCACTTTGTAGTCACTTCCTACTCCCTCTCTCTCATTTATACCTTTTCCCTCTTCTTCCACTTACTTCTCTGTATTTTTTTCAATCTTTCGATTACTCATGCTCACACTCCTCTATTGTAATATGGAGGGCATAGCTTTTCACTACTGTTAGTCCAGGGGAACAGCTAAATATGTAGTTTTTCTGTATTTACCACTTCTCAGAGTTGTGGCCTCAGTTGAGGCAACCAGCGTTGATAGGACAGCAGCCGAACTGAACATTAAGGTGTATTACAAGAAATCAGTAGACTTGTAATAACATGTTGAATTAACATCTTACTTTTCTCTCAGTGTATAAGTGTTGTAGGTGTTGCACACAGCCTGAGGGGGAATTCAAACAGTATGTAGAAGTAGAATAAAACACCACCACCACTGTATTTTCTCTTACAGTAAGGCACAATCTATCATGTCCACGGAAATTACTTCTGTCTGGTTCAACCACCGTGCATTAAACTGCAGAAACTAAACAGTGCTTATGTTGCTAACCATGGTCTGTTTCATTCTCAGCCAATTTTAAAGCAGCCACAAGGAACTTTAGACTTTAATTCTGGCGCCCATTGTGAACAAAAGCGGAATGAGCACTCCACACGGCCTGTATTAAGATTTTAATCTGGCTGCTGTGCACTTGTTTTGGAATTGAGAAAGACACTACATATTTTAATCCTATTTTTTATTTTTTAAACACAGCTGCTTGCAGGATTTGTATTTATGGTGTAATGTATATATTTTGGGCTATATAAGATGAATAATTGTAATATGGAGATGGTGAAACAAAGTAAACTTGCCATACCACCAGACTACAGAGCAGCTGTGAGACCTCTCAATTTATCCTCAGCACTCCACAATTAAAATAAATTTAATCTAAGGCTTACTTAGAATACGACCCAGAGACAGGCATTAAGTATATGTATAACTATAATTACTATACAGAAATGGTCAGTTTGTTTTCCCATGTAGGTCATATAGAGGCATTATTAAATTGAAACCTGTTTCATAACCAATTCCAAGTTACTTCTAGTATGTTTCAACAAACTTTAAAGGTGGTTGATGGTAGCCGGCCATTGTATAAGCACAATTATACACTCTGAGATGTCTTGTATGGAAAATGACAAATGTGGTGGAGTGGTGTCTTTTGCCTCTGCCTAATTGTTAATTTCACATACCAGGACACTTAAGTTGCTTCTATCACTTACATAAATGTGTATGAGTTTGTTCATTTTGCCATTTACTTGCTCCTGGTTAGGGATGCTCCAAAATGTTTCTACAGAGTGCATCTGAGAAACCTTTTGTGATGCAAATGTTCTGATATACACATTTATGTTTCTAAGTGTAGATAAATGAGCCCTGACCTATAAGCTTTATCTACTAAATGATTTGGCCTTTCAGCAGGTCTGAATGCCTCTGTCAGTCAGGATGAATAATGTGAAGATAAGCCGAGTGCAGCAAAGGGCAGGTTACAACCTGCATACTATATAATGACGGGGAGTGTCCAAAACCGAAGCAGGCACACACCCCATTGTGTGTTCACTTGTATCAAATACGCAAGTCGAACTCTGTATTGTAACTGGTCATCATGTTTTAGACCTCCCTGGTGCTCTTTGTATAGCTTGTTGGAAACAGCTGTGTGCCATGCCCTCCCTGCTGAATAATTGAAAGTGGAGACTTTAGATTCTGCATCTACAGGGATTATTAAACGCTGCAGCACTGCTACATAATTTACACGCTAGTCAGAACCTCAAAGTAAAGTTCACATACATTTACTTTCAATTTTTAAGGAGAATGTCATGTTGTACAAAACCGTAATGCAGAGAGCAGCTGAAATTCATGAGGAAGTTCTATTGGTCAATGCCAAATCATAACAGTGCTGTTCCCCTGCGCTCCCTCTGTCTTGCTTTTATAAACCTTTTCTCCTCATCTCTTCATCTCTTCTGAGAAATATCAGTTCTAGCTCTAAATACGCTTTGGCACTCTGGCCTTTTCCCCCCAGCATGCACTGCTCTTTTGCCTGTGTCTTATGGAGAAACCAAGCTGGTGGTGGCGCCCCCTCTCTGCGCATGGTGGCAACACAGGGTGGTTTTTGGACCTAGAAAAAAATGGCTCTGTTAGCTAACGTCGAGGCTGTGTTGATGTGCTTGATAACCTTCACAAATCCATCCTCTGGATTGTCCAGATGTCAGTGCTGCATGATTTCTGTAGAGCATGGTTTAGACTCACTGATGGCAGGACTTTGTCTGTACATCTAAAATGTATCCGAACTGTTCCTCCACACTGTGGCCCTCTCTGTATGCAAAGCCACAGCGTCTGCCGAGTGACCTGCTGCAACTGGGAGCGGACACCTGTCACTCAGAGGGAGTGCGGAGTGCTCCAATGAAAACAACCCTCTTGTCACACCAACTGTTGTCATGTTCACTCTCTCTGGTTTCACAGGAAGCTTCCGAGGGCTGCTGTTTGGACTGTCACTGCTCTATTCCTCTTATCTTTCCGTGTCTTTTCCCTCTCTGTCAATTTTTGGCTATATAAAAGCTGGCACACACTTCATCACTCACTTTCTCTTATCCTAATCTACAGTAATAGAGGTTGGGTTGTCTGTACACCTGGTCAGCTAATTCGGGTTCCCTCTCTCCACTTGTGAGACAGCTGCTATTCCTCAGCGGCCGAAATTTGTTTATTAAGCGTTCCACATCAGGGTCCATTATTCTGATTGTGCTCCCAGAATAATTATGAGTTATTAACAGTGCACCTGCTCTGTAGTAACCCATGGGACTAGAAGTAGCAAGCTAATACATTAGTGTTCTCTCCACCCACACACCCACCAGCTCGCTCACCTACAAACTGTGGTGTTTTTATCCCATGTATCATCATGAACACTGATGAAAATATTCACTGTTGGCCTCTCTGGTGGTCAAGGATTGATTTTGGTGTACGTATGTTTGTATGTTTTCTGTGGTGTACAATGCAGAGTAGCAATGGTAGAGTCACAAAAACATTATGATTTATTTATTGTTAATTGCAATCATTATGCACAGTCTAAATTGCAATCTTTTATTTTCTCAACTTTGAGAATTCTCTGTAGAGCCATTTGAAACAGTCTATGAATTTCTCCACTTGTGTGCTTTATAAGCGTCTCATTAGCCATGTCGCTAGCTATAACTCATGTAGTATAGTATACAGCATGTCACCCAAAAAAGAGAAGTAATTTGACCAGTCAGCATTGAGTGTGTGTGGTTTTCTTTGGTGCTTGGATGGAGATAGTGCCCTAGTTGTGTGTGTTGCAGCACATTCAAACACTGTGACAGCTTTGCAACACCATTCAGAAATGTCAGACTCAGACCCGGCTTGACTTTCCCCCTCAAGCAGGTCATCTTGAATTTCCTTTCCCCCCGAAATTCAAGTCTTTTATTGTACCTGCCAAAGTGGCAGTCGCCCCCAGACCTACCCTGTCAAACAGAGCGTCATAAAGGCACTGATCCATTTTTTAATGCATTTGTCTCGCCTCCCTCTTTCTCCACGCTGCTCGTCTGTCACACTGTACATCTCTCCTTTTTTTTAAGTCAGCATATCCCCACTGGTTTAGCACTCCAGTACACCAAATTCCATCGGGACTCACCTGAACAAAAGACGAGACTTCGCTCGGGGACAGGCATCACTCAAGCACACACACACTTACACACACACGAATCTATTGAGAGCTTGAGCTTTTTATTTTCATTGGCAGGTCTCAGCCGAGACCCATAAATTCATCTCTTCATTGTGATGATCAGAGGAACTATGTGGACAACAGAGTCATATTATATTATCTTTTAAAAATAATTTTGTTTTAAGTGGGATAATTAATATTTTTAAGGTTTACCACACAAAAAACTATGCAGCTCATATCTTTCATCATCCGCTTACCTCTTCTCCTCTCTATTGTTATCAGGGTGTCTGCAGCTGCAGTGTTGGATAGGGTCACAGATTGAATCAGTAACAACGCACTGCAGTCAGTACAGTGGTGTTGAAGAGGGCCAAATCTAAGCTGCCATCAGCTCCTAAGCCAAGTGTGTGGCCACACAAAATGCTGGTGGAGCAGTGTAAATAACAACACTTTGCAGAAAATGGATGGTTGGCACAAGTCATGCCATATTGCTACTATCCAAATGTCCACCTGAGAGCTGCCTGTTTTCTTTTATTCTGACATGATGATGCAGGGTGTGTGCCTCCTCATCAGCACAGCTGTGATATAATTGAACCCATCAGAGCCACATTGCCTCGTGGTTGAAGATCATTTATTAAGCTGATCATTTTGCTGAGATATTTCTACAGTCAGAGATAGATATAGAAGCTGGGCTTTGTACTGTAAATGTGTTGCTACAAGCACATAATTCATAAGTTTTTGGTCTTAGAAATGAAATGTGAGAATCTGAAAGCCCTTTTTAAGAAGTCCCAATTTTTTAAGTATGTCACTTTCAATGGTGTGCCTGGAAAGTATTTCTTCGCTGCTCATGTGAAATGAGCAGAAAGAGATTTTGCCCCATTTGGATGCAAGCCTCTGGCCGTGCTTGACTTACATGGGTCTCATTTGTTGGACTCTTTAAGCTTGGCCTAGTCGAAATTTGGTCAGAGCATCTATCAGGGCTGCATTGTAGCCTGGTGCACTGGGGAGATTAGCCCTGACCAGACCCTTAACCCTGCCTGTGTGTGTATATGACAGCAGTACATTTGACTGCCCAGCCGGCAGCTCTGTCAGTACTGCGTTTCTGCCTCAGCTCACAGGCTAGTCGGTTTGTTCAGTCCGTCATCTGGACGCAGCCCCTGGACTCTGCCGTAGTGTAGCTGACACACACAGACATGTATGAACACATGAGCGGGCTCAAGGCAAAGATTTAAAGAGACCACACTGACACAGCCACAAAGATGACACTGAATAACGGACACACACGCTGGCAGATCAGGCATTCGCTAATAATTGACTTGAGTGCTGCAGCAATTAGGATTATAGTCATTTGAAGATCAGTGCTTTGGGAAAAATCTGCGATGACCGTTAAATGCAGACTCCAGATTAGTTGGGGTCCTATTTGTGATTGCAGCAGCATGTTTTATAGTTAGAATTTCCTTTGGGTTGATGAATCAAAACTGCTGAAAGACAAGACTGATATCACTTACCTGAATCATATCTGTAATTTCTGTGCTGTTGAGTGGTTTGTTGCTGCACCCAGTGTATCATAACTTCAGTGGGAAGCTGAGGTTCTCACCAGTGACAGAAAGATGAAGGAGAGAATAGGACATGACCGCATAGCAGAGTCCTGAGCTGCACGGAAAAAAGGCTTTAAAGCCGATATGAAACCCACAGTGCAGTTTGATATACACAGTTGCCATACCTCTATGTGGGCTTTAGAGACTGCACAGTGTTACATCATCCATTTGTTATAGGGGTCCACTCTTCAGCCCTTATATGTGGACTTACTTGAATGTGGTTTTGGCCATTCCGCAGGGCTGTTTTTGTCCTTGACTCAGGACGCTGTAAAAAATGAGTTATTATGCATAATGTGCTCTGTGCCTCTGTTCTGATCATTATAATGAGGAGGTGTGTTTATGTCTCTCATCTGTGTAGTCGTGTCTGTTTGGGCGTGAGTGCGTGCGGGCCCACTGTAAAACAGGCTTGTGCAGTTGTATTTGTTTCCTGTTTTGTGGACTGGCGTTCAGACTCTGGCTCACCTCAGGCCCAGGGGGACATACTGTGTGTGTGTCATCGCTGTAAACCCAGAGGCCAATACCAACCTCTTTTACTCTCACCCACTCTCGCTTTCTCTTTTTACTCTTTCTATAAATTCTTACTTTCCCTTTCTAGTAATCTCTCACACTTGTACTCATGCAAACACCTGAATGCCTCAACTCTCGTGGCACCAAGAGTTCCATTTTTGCCTTTTGTTATCTCTGTCTGTTTCTTTCTCTACACCTAAAATAACTATTTTGTTTCTCTCACCTCCCCCACTCTCTCCCACTCCCTTCTCCCCTTATACTGTTAATGTCGTCAATAATAAATGTTACAGTAGAAACCACCATTTCCTATATTAGCATCACTGACATTTAGCAGTCCAGATAGACACGGATTGGGGCTAGTGATAAATTCTATAAGCTTGTACCAGTTGTCTTTAGTAGTCATTATACAGACTATATCTCATGAGGAGGGAGTCGGTGTATGGGGAAAGAATTTGGTCATGTTATGGTATTGAGGGGGATGCCACCAAGTTTTAGTCTTTAGATATGTTTTACTATGTCCTATTTAAGAGAGAATTATGGACTAGCTGTTGTTTGCAATGTGCACTCATACAGCTCATTTATCAATATTAGGACTACTAAGAGGAAAGATGGCAAAAGGAATCAGACATTAAGGTTCAAATGATTATAGTAACAGCCTTTTTATTGGAGCTGCCTTATTTTGTATTTTCAGTGTTTGCTCGAGCCTTTCAAGTTTTGGCAGCAGTGTTGTTCATGCTTGCGAACGTTAATTACAGACTACAGGGACGGCAAGACGTATTTGAATTCTTGACTTGAGTGGTATCCCCCAATTATCTTGTTTTGAGCAAGATGTTTTCTCTGTGTTTGTGTGTGTGTGCCACAATATGAATGCACATGCTTGTGTTTGTTGTTCAAGGCCCTGCTAAAGACAGCAGAGGCCACGCTGTTCT
>OMLP01046096.1:0-15381 GCA_900302685.1 Spondyliosoma cantharus
CACCAGAGGTGTATTTCAGCCATCGGAGTGTGGTGCTGCTTATAAAAGTATGAATCAAATGCGGGTTCATTCATGGTGGTTTAGATAGATAGATAGATAGATAGATAGATAGATAGATAGATAGATAGATAGATAGATAGATAGATAGATAGATAATAGATAGATAGATAGATAGATAGATAGATAGATAGATAGATAGATAGATAGATAGATAGATAGATAGATAGATAGATAGATAGATAGATAGATAGATAGATAGATAGATGCTGGTGCTTTGACATTACGCTCGAGGTTGTTCGCTTTTTCAGCACCATGGACAGCTCAGCCAGTGCCATTACTACAGCCTGTGGGGAAGCTCATGTCTCTTCACAACGAATAAATGGACCGACTCTGTGTGTCTACAGGCTGTCTACAACACACGAGACACATTTAAATGCACCCAGTAGCTGCTTTTGTCGTCGCAAACTTGGATCGTGCATAATCTCTATTGTCACTTCTGTCACACGGACAATCCACAGTTCGCAGACAGCTCCGACTGATTTCGACTTTTTAATCACACACTTTAAAACCAAACTATGAGAACCCCTCAAGATGTTGGCGGCTTCCTCACACCCCTCTCCTAACGCAGTGCACTGTCGTGCGTAACACCACGCACAGAGGAGGCGTGATGCTGTCTGCGCGCATCCCTGGTTAGGTTGGTGTGTGTTCAGGCTGCAGGGACTCCCTCCTCACCCACGCCGCGCTCAGGATACCTCGGACTGGAGAGATTCACAGAGGCAGCCAGGTCAGACGACCGAGCACGGCCAGACTGCAACATGCGCTCGCCACTGCTCGCTGCGTTTCAGCCCCTCAGCGCACCTGGCACGTCGCTCGGCTCAGTTTTAACGCGCTCACTTCTCTCTCTCCGTCTGTTTTGCTCTCCACCTCATGCTGGCAGCCGAGCGGGTCAATGGGGATCTCACGGTGAGTGGCTGTTAACTGCGCCCGTCACCACGCACGGAGCCATGGACTGCAGTTTTACTTGAAGAGAGCCACATGGAGAACCCCGCCAAGTATCTGTCATCGGTGCAGAGCATTGACTCTGTGCCGGCACCCCTGGGAGAGATTATGTGGAACAGCACCGAAACAGAGGCAACAGACGACGGGAGGAAGGATATGGTGGTGCGCACGGTGACGGGCTGTCTGCTGTCCCTGCTCATCCTATGGACCCTGCTGGGGAACATCCTGGTGTGCGCCGCGGTGCTGCGCTTTCGGCACCTGCGGACCAAAGTCACCAACATTTTCATCGTCTCCCTGGCTCTATCGGATTTATTCGTGGCCGTCCTGGTGATGCCCTGGAAAGCTGTGGCAGAGGTGGCGGGGTACTGGCCGTTTGGCACTTTCTGCAACGTGTGGGTCGCTTTCGACATTATGTGCTCCACCGCCTCCATCCTCAACCTCTGCATCATCAGCGTGGATAGATACTGGGCCATCTCGAGCCCCTTCCGCTACGAGAGGAAAATGACCCAGCGTGTTGCCTTTGTTATGATTAGCATCACTTGGACGTTGTCTGTGCTCATTTCATTCATACCGGTCCAGCTCAACTGGCACAAAGCCAGCGCTGATGACGCAGCCGGGGCGCACAACTCTTCAGCGAGTCGGCAGGTGGAGGAAAACTGCGACTCCAGCCTGAGCAGGGAGTATGCCATATCCTCCTCTTTGATAAGTTTCTATATTCCCGTGGCAATTATGATTGTGACTTACACCAGAATATACCGGATTGCACAAATACAAATCAGAAGAATAGCCTCCTTGGAGAGGGCGGCAGAGCACGCGCAAAGTTGCAGGAGCAACAGAATAGAGTGCCAACACCACAACACCTTGAAGACGTCGATCAAGCGGGAAACCAAAGTGTTCAAAACTCTGTCGGTGATTATGGGCGTGTTTGTATGCTGCTGGTTACCTTTCTTCGTCCTGAACTGCATGGTCCCGTTCTGCGACAGACCCGCCACGGACCGGGACGCTGGGCTGCCGTGCGTCAGCGAGACCACCTTCGACGTCTTCGTGTGGTTCGGCTGGACCAACTCCTCCCTGAACCCCGTCATTTACGCCTTCAACGCCGAGTTCAGGAAGGCCTTCGCCAGCCTCCTGGGGTGTCGCAACTTCTGCTCCAACACGCCAGTGGAGACTGTGAACATCAGCAACGAGCTGGTCTCATATAATCAAGACACCCTCATCCACAAGGAGATCGTGAACGCCTACGTCAACATGATCCCCAACGTGGTTGAATGTATCGAGCACGAGGAGACTTTTGACAGGATTTCACAGTTTTCTCACAACAACGAGAACCCCACCGACTCGGTTTGCGACCTGGAGGACTGCGAGGCGGACATCAGCCTCGACAGGATGTCCCCGTTCACACCTAATGGATTACACTGACTCCAACTTTCATGTCTCCCCGTGCGTAAAATGGATGTATTGATAATAACGCCATCGTTCACTCTGCTCCCATGTTCCCTAAAAGCTCCGATCATGGGAGCTACTGAGCAGCGGCCCTCGCAGCTGCTGCGGGATCTATTTCATGACTTGCTCGTGGACACTCCGGCAGGGCAGTGTCTCTGTAGCCGCCCTGCTTTGCGTCATATATGAGATGTAATGTTGTCGTCCTGTTCTGGAAAAAAAAAAAAAGGAAAAAAAAAAAAGTGATGTGTAGGTGTTTATTTACATGACAAGTGAAGTCTGTGATCATTTGTTCCAAGGTTCAGTGTAGTTGAAGCTGTTGTTTACGCGCAGGCGGAGCGTCCGTGTCTCTTATCCCTGGGAGGTGGGGGACTCACAATGGAAAAACCTTTTTGCTGCTTAAAATCCTCACGTGTATCCAGTGCCCGTCTTATCCACTGAGTATGAAAACTGAGGGCAGCCTTACAGACAGTGCAAACCAAGACAGTTCTACTCAAATGCAGTATTTTCCAGCGCCTTATAGCTTATTCAAAGAAGGAGTTTGGAGACATGAGAGGAATGTGTCTGTGTGGAGTTTAAGTTACATGATGCCAAAATGCAGTATTAAAGTGTTTACCCACCCCAGTGACTCCTCCAGCACACCTGATCTGCACCTCATGGACTGTATGCAGTTTGAACCAGACTCCAGATGGCCTTTGATGGAGCGGAACATGCAGCTACAAACACATAACAGTGGGCCTGTTTACACTGGATTCACTCACCCAAATCAAAGAACTCTGCAGCCATGGTAAGAGTCAAAAAATCTTTTTCTGTGATCTCTTGTTTCTCTTTGAGGCCAAAAGAACGACTGCTCTATCAGACGCACTGGGCTCACAGGAGAAAGCAGAAAAAAAGAATCCACGCTGTCCTGAATGACCAAAGATTTCAAGGAGTGAATCAATAACTCTGACACAATTAGGCGACAGAGTTTTGTCAGCCAGAGGAATGGCCGCTATAAACACACGCACATGCACACACACACGCACACACACACACACACACACACACACACACACACACCCTCACACGCTGTACTGAGTGCAGATCAGTGTCTGAGCAGCCACCTGCAGTCCTCCATTAGCTGGCAAGGAAATGGAATTTAAAAGATTCAGACCATGAAATGTGGCCAATAATGCCCGTTCTGATCTAAACCTGTGCTGAATATCAATGATGCGCTAACAGCTCTGTCACATTCAACTAGTGAAGGGACACTGTGCCAGACACTTGCTCTCACTGTCACCTGTGGTGTCCTCACCTGAGCCTTTGTGCTGTTCCCAAATATTGTGCATCTCTTCTTAGATGCTGTTGAAACAGACGCAGCTGTCAGATCGATGCAACTGATGACTGTAATTGAGATTGCGATTTGGTGATAGATTTGAACTTATTCAAACAATTTTATTCATGATCTACTTGCCCTTTGGTAAGCCGAAAGTCAGGTGGAGTTTTGTGCATCAAGTAGATCGGGTAGTCGCCTGCCGGTGGTGAATGTGTTCAGTGGAAGGTGTAAAACACACAGAACTCAGTGTGCTGGTTTGTTTCTGTTTGTGGGGTCAAGGACACACACATCTTTGTTAATGGTTGTGGCCGTGATTTCACTATTTAAAGTTTACTAAAGATGAACTCCATGTGAAGCCAAGATGCGAATTTGCTTTGTAATCGGATGCAAATGTTTTTTTTTCGCCTTTGCAATTGAACGGGAGGCAAATGTTTTATTTGTGTTGTGTTGTGTGTTACTGTTGCCTTCAAATGTGAAAAAGTCTTCAAAAGCTCAGTGAAGGGTGTAAATAATGTCCTTTCAAATCTATTTGTGATCTCTGGGCTTCTGGAGACATGGATTGCGTCAGACAAGCTGTAGGGAGCAACTTTCTTTTTCATTTTTTAAGCTTTAAAACAAGTCCTCATTTAATTCAGTCAGTTGCTGCAATGCTGTTTTTCTGTGAAGCTCTCGAAATGTTTCGTGGACTACAAAACATCTCCGAACTTTCGATCAGCTTATGGGTGAATTTATCCTTTAATGCTAAAGCTCACTATTTTACATGCAACAAGGTGAAAGGTTTAAAAGCCGAGCTAGCAGCATGTGAGGCTGTGATGTCCAGACGCATTCGATAACACAAATGTTTAAACTTGTTCGTTCTTAATACATAAACTTCGGCTTGATTGTGTCACAATAAGAAAGACAGCGTTAAAAATGGATTTATCATCTGTGCTGTGGCCATGTGAAGACATCTAAGACTGAGCTTGTCAAGCACATTTGTAGATTTGGTTCAACTTAAAATCTAACACAAAACAAGCACACAAATCAAATAGCAGCTTTTAAAGACTTCTGGTCAATATCACCTGTGTATTAAATGGCCGTGAAAAGTCAACTTGGCAGTCAAGGTAATTACAAAAAGGTTTAGTAACTGCAATATTCAGTCTATTTTTCATTTAGAGCACCACATATTCAAGGCAGACTTTGTCTTGCACACACACACACACACACACACACACACACACACACACACACACACACACACACACACACACACATTTCTGCAGAACCACGGAAAACTGAAGGTTTCTTTGGGTTAGGGTTAGGTTTCTTTGCTTATGCTCTTGTTAGGTTTAGGCACAAAAACCACTTGGTTATGGTTAGAAAAAAAATCACGGTTTAGCTTAAAATACCTGTTTTGTTTGCCACGATCACAGATGGCGATGCTCCGACTTCCCGTTAGAAATACTTGGGTTTGTTTGCCACAAAAATAGCCAGAAATATCGCCAGGTGTCCTTTAAAATATCCAGTGGTGTGACTTGAAATTGCGGTCGAAAGTTTGTCAGGCTTGTGAGCTGTAATTTGGAGGATAAAATAAAAACATGTAGCTGTGGTTTTTTTTTTAGAGTCTAACGTTAGCTTTTTAATTCTGGAGTTTCTGCGTTTACTCTTCAAATCATAAAAGTTACAAAACATGTAAGTGTCATAAAACTTCTGTTTGCCTTTTTTCTGCAACAATACAGAATCCCATTAAAAAGTCATTGGAATCATGATGATGCCAACTCCCTCTCTTCAACTAGTTTGTAGGAAGTTCAGCTTCAGACAGTTAATAAGTGAGACAGAGTAGCTCTACTGGCCATTGGGAGAGCAAGATGTGAGCACTCTAATATGCTGAACCAATGCAATCAATCAATGTAAAGTGCAACCTAAACTCAGAAATCAGACAGTAGTTTGCACACTTTATGTTGGTTTTAAAGGTTTGCAATCAGCTCTCATGGGGGCTCATTATGTGCATGTGATGGTACATCTGTGCGTCTATTTTTGAGTTTGTTATTACATTTCCTGCAGGTGTCTCTATGGACATTCAGTAGTATTTCATGCTTTCTGATGTAGATTGCCCAGTTTCGGCCCTGTCACTGTGCTGCTGAAAATAACGCTTGTTCTGGCTCTGCCTGGACGGAGGGCCTATTAGGACCGATTGCCTGCAACATCAGCATGTTGGAAGCAGATGGCGGGTGGCGCCTGCAGTCGTATCGCTCTCCCACACCAGGCTCTCTGGGTAGATTCGACATAAGCTTAATTAATGATTTGATAACTGCAGAGGCGTTAAAAAGGAGCATGGAGACAGGCGTGAATTCCAAATGTAAGAGCTAAACTGGCTCGTAATGCGATGTGAAGGGATTTCTTACCACATGCTTTACCAAATGCTCCCCCTTTCTCTCTCTGTCTCTCACAGTTACTCAGATCAGCCCAGCGTGAGCTCTACAGCATGCTGAGAGCAAGTACGAATTTGCCGATCTAAAGACTAAACAAAGCACATGTTTATTGAAGGCTGTGCTTACTGTGGTCCGTCACACAGGGGGAGCCATCAACTGTCCTTAAATGTGGATGTAGGTAACCATCTGTTTGATATGCAATTCGAGTTGGATTAATAAAGCGAGGCTGGCAGATCTCAGTAGGAGTTTGTTAGTCCAGAACACCACAGATGGATTATTGAACAGACCGATCAGAAGACAGCTCCAAAGGGTCACCTGTGCTGCAAAACGTCTCCTAAACAGCTTTTCAGCAGGTATCGGTGGGGACAGAGTGATGTAAAGTAGTCCCGTGCACCAATTAGAGTTGAACATTTCAATCAAAATGTGAAGACAGGTGCGGGGTTGTTCTCCCATGGTGTCAACACTCAATTACCACAGCCACACAGTCTTGATAAAGCAGGTTAACCTGTACTTACCAACCTTGAGATTTCAAAACCAAATACCAAATTTTCCTGCATTCTGTTGACATTTAAAGAATGAAAATATCCAAATAACAATTATAATACAACAGCATTCTTATGTATCTATCAATTTTCATGTGTTCATTTTTTGCCCCTGCCTTTTACAGTAGAGTCTGGGTACTCCAAAGCCCTGTTTGTCAACCTATCTATAGGGATTGACGAGGTGCAACCCCCGTGATTGAAAGAAACATTGACATGGCAGATTTTACAGCCCCTTTTTCTTTAAAACCGTACCTAAGAAACAGGAACTCTTCCCTCCAGGGCGTCTGAAAATTGTCGAAATAGTATTTCTCCTCTCCACTTCTCCATCAGTCTCTCACTCAGTGAGATGGACGAGGTGCAACAGCACATTAGACCACATGCTGTACAGCGCCAGAAATATTACTAAAAAGGCAAAAAGTGTAGAAAAAAAACTCATAAATCAGTTATCAGAAATACAGGAGAATGTTCACCCTGAGAGGAAACCAGGGTGAAACAGCAGGTTTGGCAAGTGTGGATTAACCTTGACTAAACACAGTTTTGAGTGTGAGTATTACAAGTAAGGATATCTTATCTCCCAATTTGATTTATAATTTTGCTTATTTAGTCATTAATATTTGATGTTATGGACGACCAAGAGGAGGCAGCAGGAAAGCAGGAAAGGCCGGCGTCGGAATGATCTACACCTGAGCCAGTCGAGTGGGAAACATCACCGGGGTTACAGCAGCATTAGCCCTGGGGTGACAGGACTCAAACCCTAACCCAGCAAGAAGACCACCTCAGTGTTGTTGGACTGAGGGCAGAGTTGACACTACCATTACTCGCTGTTACCTCTTGAGGTACAAAGTGGTTTTACGAGACAGGGTGGACCAGGGCCCAATGGTTAGTGTGCTGACATAGGTATCTAAGATATCTCTGCAGCACAATATAAATCTTTGACTTATTGCTGTTACAGCCACAACAAAACAAAACTTGGCTTAAGCTTTTGACCAGAAATATACAAAGAAGACAGACGTAACAAACCACACCTCCATTCTTAAAAGAAATGAAACAGAAACTGAGCAACAAAAGATGCTCAGAGCTGATGAGAGAAGGAGATAATTACAATTATCACAATAATTATCACATTATGTTGATAATGTTAGCTTACTTTGGAACGTTTTCAACTTAAATTTGTACGTACTGCTCACTTAAAAGGCTTTAAAGTTAAAACACATGACACATCTAGAACCTCATGCCAAGGCTCAACCGTCATCCTTAATTCAATCAACTCCATCATCAAATACAACATTTTCAAATGTTGGGCTCACTCACATCACACTTTCATCAAGATCTGTGCATTATTACATGAGGAAAGAAGGAAGTTAAAAAGAAAGCCCTGTCTCAATATGTTAAAGAAAGCAAGAAATAAAAAATCCATCCCTTTTACCGGATCTGCCCCGAAGGTCAGTGAGGTCTAATCTGGGCTGAGACACATCCTCCATCCAAGTTTCGCAGAAATCTGTTGAGTAGTGTTTTTTGTGATCCTGCTGACAAACCAACCAGCAAACCAACTGACATGGGAGTTAACATAACCTCCTTCGGTGGAGGTAAAAATCCTACGAGATCAGGAAAGTTACAAGATGACAGTTGTGATAAACCGCCAACATTTTGTATATAGTAGGTGTAGTACTACAGCGCAGGACAAAACACTTATAAAATAAAAGTTTTCAGCATCGGGGTAAGACACCGGTTGAGAAAACCATAATGATGATGATGATGAGGAAGATTCACTTCCACACAACTTTTTACTACTGCTGCTGCAAAAAAGTGCTTGTCTGCTCGCCTTTCTGCACTACAGGGGAAGAAAAGGTTCTGTTTCTGCCGGTCAGGCTGCAAAGGAGACTTGTGCACTTGTTGTTTCTATAGTAACAGAGCAGGTTCGATGTCAGGGGACAGCATGTGTGATCTCTGCAGCTCTCACGCTGAATACATAAACCCCGAGAAACACAGCACATTGATTCTGTGCTCTCCCATGAAAACAAAAACAGGAGCCACCTGTCTGCAAAATAAAAAAAATCCCCTCAGTCCAGGTATGAGTCTGGGTGGTCGGCAGGTAAAAACCACATACCGACAGCTAGCAGTTAAATGCATCGTGCATTCAGAAGTGTAATCATGCTAATACTACGAGTGCCTGTCTGGATGCTGGAGGCTTTGGCCTGAATCTGTTCCTCCACTCAGTCGTTCCTCTGTGCTGCTCGGGCTGCAGATTGTGTGAGAGCCATCTGTTGTCGGGCATTACGTACCATCATCTCCTCAGTTTGACACAATCCTCGTCCCTTATCATTAAAATAGGTGCAAAACAAATAAAGTCACATATTGTGTTCAGAACTTTTACACTTTTCTTTTGCTAAAAGTATGCAGACACATACTTTTTCAGTTTTGTGAAGTAACTAAGTATATTTACTCAAGAACTGTACTCTAGTCAAATTTGAAGGTCAATTTGAACAGGTCAAGATTTTACATTACAAGACATGATGAACTTATGAAATGCTGTTCAGATCTCAACAGTCTCTCATTGAGTGAGTCGTTATATATAAGATGTTAGGTTCCACCAACAACAGATTTCCACTTCCACTTTTCAGATGGTTTAATTCAAATGACAGTTTCAGACCAAATGTAAGTGTCCGCATAATTCTGGCCACAGTGCCTGCGGTGTGTCACCTTGTTCACATGGAGTGCTCCGATGACTGGGAGACGATTGCAGATCACATGAGAGCAGAATGTTAATTTCTCCCTCCAGAAGAAATGTCAGCCAGACTCTGTGGCTGTTAAGCAGATCGGCGCGGGCATACTTGAACCACCGTAATTAAAAGATTTAATTTTAGATAAAGACAAGAGCAGTACTTGTAGCAACAAACAGTTACACATACAGTCGAGACACGAAGTTTTATTTCTCTCCTCTACAGTAGTTGGTACCAGATCATTACTGTGAGACTGAAACTTAAAAGTACACGAGTATTGATTAAAGTGCTCCTCCCGTCAGGATTTAATTCTTCAACAAAAAGGACAAGGCGAAGTGGCTGTCTGGGGAATTTGAAGTCCAGCTGGAATTTCAAAGCTTGTTTTGGTCTTTTTTCTGTTTGAGAGCCAGCTGGACACCTTGTCTAAAATAGGACAGTTCAAATGGAGTTTAGCCAAGGACATCTATGTGCTCTGACATTTCTGTTCTCAGTAGTCGACTCTCCCGGTGACAAAAAAAACTCCCCAAAAAAACAGAGAAAAACACCTCTTGTGTGTTGTTGTGATTGAATGACCTTGGGTTTGTTTGTTGCCGTCAAACTCTGAAACAATGTGCTGGTGAATCTGGGGACTTTGATTCTGAGGACTTAAGAAGTTTTTTCAGCCACATTCAACAACAGCAGATTAAGACTCCCAAGAGAGCTGAGCATCCACTGCTGTCAGATGTTCTGTTTGTCTGCCTTTCTCTAAAAGGCTACAAATGGTGCATATTGTTCATCCAGTGTGAAACACAGTGGCTTCATTAGAGCCTATCAGTTCTTACACATTAGGTGTTTAATAGGCAATTATTTTTATGCCCTGTCTGGACCTTTATATCCACCGAACTCGTCCAGTTTCTCCAGAACTAGTCAAGCTGTTTCGGGTCACCGAAAACCTTTCTGCCTACCTTAAAAGTAATTATGAATTCATTGTTGTGAGCAGCCAAAAGTCACAATGTCATAAATCATTTCTGTCCTCCGCGTTAAGCCTGGTCAAACAGAATGGAAACTATTTAGCAGAGAGGATTTGCAGTATTAAAAGGGATTGGGTGAACAATGAGCTGGCGAAGTGACGATACAGCTGATTTAGTTGGACTGCGTGGATGGCAAAGCGGCCTTTTGGTGAGAGAGACTGTCACATAAATGGTTTAACTCGTAGATTGCATGTCCATCAACACCTGTGTATCTCTGAGTAGCACGCTGACCCTCAACCACCTCATTTTAAATAGCTGAGGATATTAAATCAGCCTCAACTCGACAGACAATCCCTGCCGCACAAGTCCTCAACATGACACAAACTTTTGATTTCAGTTTCAAAAGTTGTTAACACATTTCATCGGAAATTCAGCGTGACCGTACGTGTCTCCTCCGTCACTTCTATTTTGCCTTGCCGTCATTCTACGTCCTGAAATCGCAAAACCTGACCGTGATGATCCTGGAGCTGTTCTTTAAATATCATGAAAATACCGTCATTCTGTCTTCCAGACCTACTAAGTTCAGGGAGAGTCAGCTGAAAGTTCCCATCAACCACCTGTCAGTTGTCTAGACTCTCAGGGGATCCTGTCTTAGCTCCTATCGCAACCTGGGCCTAAGATAAAATGTTTCTGTGATTGCTTCTAATTAAAGTCTTTGCTCTGTAAATACTGCTACACACGATCTTTAAAGAAGAAGTCAAATTGCCTTGCAAAGAAAAAGGAGAACATAAGTAGTGATATTTAGAATGTCTCTAATTATGACTCTTCTGTTGTGCAGCCTATTGGCCAGAATAAAATGTTTCAATTGTACAGTTCTGCAAACTAGACAGTACTTGGAAATCACCGTCCACTTCCCTTTTCAGCTGACAAAATGTAATTGTAGTGACTGTTGGGACATTTTGCAGCCATCTTTATAGCAACAAAATATATTCTTATACTGATTCTTGAGATGAGGGAAAAAACATGTCCTACATCGAAAAAGTATTATTTATGTTAAAAATAAATAAATTCATGAAAATAGAAGTGCTTAAAAAGTTTCATGTAAAGGAATTGTGTATACTCATTACATTAATTCCATATTTAAAATTCAGGCTCTGGACCCAGAAAATACGTGTATTTAAACAGTCAAACTGCCAAAAAAAGTGCTTAAAAGTGTTCCAAATGCATAAATATACATAGCCAATGAAAGTAGAGTGTCAATAACATATCAAAAAATACAAAAAGTGAATTTTAAGTGACATTTTCCATTAAATGCTGCCTATCAAAGGTGTGTCCTCACTCCATTGTGTCAACTCCGTCAGACGTCAACTCCATCAGATTTTTTGTTGACTTGTATACTGACGGGGTTGAAAAGTGATCCCAAAAACTCTTTTTATAGTAATATAATATAATTTTTGAATATTGGAAAATATTCCATTTCAAATATTCCATTTCATTGGCTCTATTTACATATATATACATACATAGGCTGATTTACATACAGCTGTATACATAACATTTGACTTGTAGAGCTAAGACAGGCTGATGAGGCTACGACACTAAGTATTATAGCCCTATTGCACCATTAACATGGTAGTTAATGCTGTAACATGGTAATTGCATGGTAGTTTAGGTTCTAACATGGTAGTTACATGGTAGTTAATGCTGTTAACATGTAGTTACATGGTAGTTTAGGCTCTAACGTGGTAGTTAACGTGGTACTTAATGCTGTAACATGGTAGTAAATGCTGTGACATGGTAATTACATGGTAGTTAAAGCTGTACCATAGTTACATGGTAGTTTATGCTCAAATGTGGTAGTTACATGATAGTTAATGCTGTAACATGGTAGTTACATGTTAGTTTATGCTTAAATGTGATAGTTACATGGTAGTTAATGCTGTAACCAGAGGTTGCACTGTAACTAAAGATGACTATATACAAAGCTATCATGGCTAATTAAACATTTTAACACACACACACACAGCACAGTTTCAAATTGAACATTTCTAGATTTCTAATAAGAATTCTATTTTATTGTTTGATCTGTACTGTAGGCAAGCATGGCTAGACAGAAACTGTGAGTGGAGGAGCAAAGAAAGAGAAGTAGGGAGTATCAAAGAAAAAGAAGAGAGAAAGTAAACACTGACCTAGACAGCAGAAGGGAGATTCTAGATAAAGAAAGAAAAAGGTGGAAGATGAGAGTTCAAGACAAAAAAGTAAGATGCATTAGAAAATTGGAACCAAGGGAGCAGAGGTAACAGAGAAGATATTGGAAGGATGCTCAGAAAAGATCCAGAAAGCACAGGGCCGTGCAGAATGCAGTGCAGCAAGTAGACACGCCCCCAGATAGCCCACTCGACCAGAGTGTCGAAGAGCCAACAGCGAGCAGGCGGGATCAAGCGAGTGAGAAAGAAAGGAGAAAAAGTCGGAAAAGGCATTCAAGGGAAATCAAAGCTTTGAAAATGAAAATCAAGGAGATAATGAAAGTGCGAAGCCGACTGAGAAAACAAACATAGCGAAGAAAGAAGGCTAAAATAGTTGACGAATCAGATGGCACACAAGAAGGAAGAAATAAAACACCAGTGGACTCTCCACAGACAGAAACTGAGAGGATGGTATCAGGAAGCCAACTGAGGAATCCTAAAATTAGGAAAGCCCTTCTCTTCCACAATGTCCTCTGCCGAGAACTGAAGATGGACAAAACTGTGTCACGGAGATGAGCAACTGACAAGTCAACTGGTCGACCACTGACATTATCTGGCAAGATTCTAAAGAAGTATCGCCTCCTTCACCAGATCCGCCAGTTTGGTTTGACATACAAGTTAGTGAGCAAGAATAAACAGACAGCACAAAAAAAGCCAACATTTCTCCAGGGTATCATCCAGACTGTTAACAAGTTCATTGTGAACTCTTCACGCATGACAACAGATAAAACTGACACCATCACCAGGAACAAGATCAAGCACCAGCGAATGATCCTGACTGACTCCATGATTAACCTCCATCGCAATTTCCTCAACAGGAACCCAACTCTGAAACTCAGTTACTCTTCCTTCTGTGCTCTGCGACCCTTCTATGCTACGGCACCAAAGGCATCTGACAGGAAGACATGTCTGTGTCACATGAAAATGCATGCTTAATGCTTCAGGTTCTACGGTCATCCGGTGTTGTGAAGTCGACCAAACTAGAGGACAGCTTTGAGTTAGTTTGTTGCTCTCCAGCAAGTGAGGCCTGCCTTCTTTGCACCTGCTTACAGTGCTTAATAAAACACACAGTTCTTACCCCAGATCAAGGTGGAGTCCATGTTGAATGGAAGCAGTGGGGCCGAGCTCAAGAAGAAACGGCAAATGGGATCCACTTCAACACAAAACTTACCATGCACAGTGGGAGTCTTTCAGAGCTGCTCCATCTATATGAGGAGAAACTGAGAAGTGAGACCACAACACATGTGTGCTTGGTTCACAATCAATCAAATGCATACAGAAATGCAATTGAAACCTGCAGTGAGGACACAGTCATCATCCATGTTGACTTTTCTGAATCCTGGAAGTGCAGGTATGCCTCAGAAATTCAAGCCTGTCATTTTGGCCAAAATTTGCCACAGCTGAATCTGCATACTGGAATTTATTACACAAAGGGCAAAAAAGCAGCATTTTGCACGGTTTCACAGTCCAAGAGACAAGATGCTGCAGCAATCTGGACACACATGCATCCAATACTAAAAGATATTCGGAAAGAATTTCCATCAGTTACCACAGTGCACTTTTGGCCAGGTCCCAGTAAGCAGTACAAGAACAAGAAAAACTTCCACCTCCTTTCTGAGGTACCACTCACTCTAGGCTTCAACAGAGCAACATGGAACTATTTCCCAACATCCCATGGCAAAGGTGCCCCAGATGGCATTGGGGGAACAGTAAAAAGAACAGCAGACAGAAATGACATAACCAATGGAAAATATTTCAAACAGGCTGAATGGTGTTCAGCTGCACTACATTGAGGATGAAGAAATGGGAAAGTATGACACACTTCTCACGCAACCACTCAAACAGGTTCCATCAACGAGGAAAGTACACCAGGTTAACCCACATCAAAGTAGTGTCCTCCACAGGCAGCTATCATGCTTTTGCAGTGAGCCATTGAATTGCGAATTTTTTACCTGGCTTCTTTCTATTTGCATGGAGACACAGAGCAAAAGCAGACTGATGCAAGGGCCAGAAAGGAAAGTCCTTAGGCCATGTTAATGGAGCAGATGGAAGAGGAGATGGAAGAGGAGCAGGTGAAAGTTCCTGAGGGCACTATTACAGAAATAAACCTTGACAGCGTTGAGGATGGTGACTGGCTAGCAGTGGTGTACGATGATCACTGGTGGCTAGCAAAAGACATTGATGTGGATGCTGAGCACCAAGATGTTAAAGTGGAGTTTATGCACCCTCATGGTCCAACAGCAAATTCTCACCCAAAACATGGTAGGAGGGATGTCTGTTTCTGTCCAGTCAAAGACATTCTACTAAAACTAACAGGGGCGGGATCTCCACGACAATCAAGCAGGACCAGAGAGCTCTACAGCATAGCCCCTGATGTAATGAATTTCATAGAGAGGGAGTATGTCAGACGCCTCTTGCCCAATGCCTAAGTCATGCAGGTCAGACAAAAATGAAATAACAGTACAGATCCACTGTATTCTCTGGTTTTCTTGTATTGTATTCTCTTGTATTGATCCCTTGTATTATACAATGTGTATTCAAAGTTTTAATTTGTTGATGAATAGCCTCAGAGTTAGGATTCTGTAACCTAAATAATTATTATAGAATAACAATTAAATATCTTTGAACACTGCGTTAGTTAGTTTTCTTAATATGTTGTAACCTCAATCAGATGTTAGGAAAAAAAACTACTAGTATACTTAATCAGTTTTCATTCAATTTATTGTGCTATGTATTAAAATGCCAGCTGAATTACATG
>OMLP01046098.1:1671-17151 GCA_900302685.1 Spondyliosoma cantharus
GCCGGGACACCGGATACGGTGATGCGCGATGAGGGAGCGGACAGCAGGGACACCTGCACAAATAAGTCTCTTACAAACACTTTGTACCAGTTGATGAACAAGCTATTTACAATGTGACAATTTTGAAGTTATTTATGTTTTTGTTGTTCTGGTTTTTATTGTTCTTTATATTTTTAAAATTACAAGGTTTTTAATGTTGTTTATATTTTTAAAATTCTACATGAACACTGGCTTTTTTTCAGTAGAGCACAATTTTCCAAAGGTGTTTTGATGTGAGGACATGCAGTAGTGGCAGCATTTCAATAGCCAAAATCAATGCTTTATGCGTGATGAGCGATGGCCTTTTAATGTGGGTTATTTGCAATGTGACAACGTTGAAGTTATTTAGTTAATCATTGTACTGACTTTCATTATTATTTATATTTATATTTTGAAAATTCTAATGAAATAAAAAAATGTTGTTTTTTTTTTATGTCAGATTATAACGTAATGGTGCTGAATGCTGGTTGAAGGGCCCCGGGGATTTTTTTTGCCTAGGGCCCCAACAGACTCTAGCAGCGCCACTAGGTTCATCCACATGCTGAAAACTTTCGACCCCAGGTTTGTGCTACAAAGCCACAACGGGGCCTCAAGCCAGAGGAAGCAGACTGGCTCGTCTTCCTGGACAAACATGTGTAAAATAGACAGCAAGCACACACCTCATGTCCTGAACATCTACCAACATGTCATGTTTACTATGCAGCATGCAGATGTTTCATTTAGTTTACATATCTTCAGGGTTATAAAATACTGTTTGTAAACAAAAAGTATTTAATGAAAGTTATGTTCACACTTTATCAATGCCAACATGGAAACTGATCTGTTTTTATAATAGCAAGCAATCTAATGTCTCCAACATTCCAGCCCAACTTCCTCACTTTATGGACTTTGTCTCTACACCAAGGCACTTGAATTCCTTTGGTGTCATAATAATTACTCCAGATGCTAGAGGTAGCTGCCTAACAACAAACATAAATAACGACCTAACTATTCCTTGAACAGCACTTTGCCCCTACTGATCACTTACAACACCAAGAAATCAACCTGTTTTCATAATTGGCTCAAAAGCCTTTTTCTATCATTGTATGAAGAGTGCAACGTGAATAAAGTTATTCTTATAATTGACCCCCTTTAAAGCTTGCAGTATACAGATCCTTAAGTAAAAGTGTAAAAATCAAAGTCCTGCTTTCATAGTGCAAACAAGTAAGCAAAATGTATTTTAAATACCAAAAGCAATAGTACTGCTTGTAATACAGTGTTGCTGTAGTTACATGGAGGTCACGTCCTCTCTGGGATTTGAGGTTGTAAGCACCCTGGGGGGAGTTTGTTTTCTACAATTGAAAATTTAAGCACATTTGACTAGTTTTAGATCAGTTATTACGAAAAATCATGAATCAAACTTTTCCAGTGTTGGAAATGAAAGAAACAGAAATACTGAACTCAGAAATTTGGTATCAGAAAAATGATTTCTAAGTGGAAATTTTGACAGTGAAGCTCAGCATCATTCCTATTCGCTCAAAAACCGCCAAGAGGAATCAGTCCCTGAGGAATGACCAACTCAGTCTCAAGCGCGGCCGCAAGCAACTCATCAAATATTCCACACAGTAGTAGTAGTGGTTATCCCTATCCATCACATAACAGGTGTATACTTTTGCATAATTTATGAAAGTACTGCAGTCAGGAAAAGCACATGTACCCATACATGATCTCCAGCTGCAGGGTTTGTGAAGAAGAGTGACAGCCACCTGGGAGCACACACAATACAGCAGCAGCATGTTGAGTGTCACGGTGAGGGTATCTCTGACATCCAGGAGTGCATATATAAACAACTGCCACAAAACAACAGGCTCAGCACTGTAAAGCCTAGGGGAGTATTGGTTTGTGTAGCCGTGAGTGCACAGCTATATCACTGCATTATGAATGAGTTTGTATGTAAATAATGCTCTGTACATGTAGCAAGACAGAGAGATATGGAGACAGAGACAGATTTGTGTTGTGATTGTCTCCTCTAGATATGGAAGTTTTTGGGGGAATGAATGTTGTTCTGAACACACATGGTGATCATGTGCTCTCTGTCATGGGGAAACCTAATGCATGACTCTTCCAGTAGAATGTCATTACCATCTCATAAATGTTGCATCTTAATAAACAGAGCTCTCTGCACTGCTCATTGCCTTGAGTATCTTAATCTTCCCGATCATAAAGTCTGAAAGCAGATGGAGGTGTGTTTCCAACAATTAATTAATGATCTTGTCAGAGGTGGAAATTCTCCAAACCAGTAGGAAATAGTCAAAGAAAATTATGAAATGGGTTTGATAAGCAGAGTTTTGGTCTATTTTCATCTTTTGACAGTACACGAAGCTTCCAACATGAAGATGCATTCCACTGCTGTGTTGAGAAATCATGTAACTTGAGCAAAAGAACCAACAGCATGCTATTACATCATAAAGTAACAGTTCAGCCAAAAAGATAAGCTCAGTCATTATCTACTCTCCCCCATTTTGATGGAAAGTTGTGTGGAGTTTTGTAGTCAACAAAACAGTGTTGCAGCTAAAGTGTCAGCATGCACCTCATTAGAAGTGGATGAACAAACTTGATTGCGCTTCAAGGGTTAAAAGAAGGTCTTTCAAATTGGGATCTCAGGGTTTTCAGAGGCTTGGATTATGCCAGGCGAGCTGTATGGAGCTGTTTTATACATTTTTTTCAGTTGTACTATTCACATTTTAAAATAAGTCCCCATCTATTTCAGTTGTTTAGGAGAATGCTTCATTGCTGTTTTTACTGTGAAACTCTTTGTACTACAAAGTACAAATTTTGCAGTATAGCCCCTGTCGGAGAGTTGTGTTGTCAAAATGTAATATTAAGTCTTACTGTTTAGGCAGCATTATATGGTTTTGATTATATTTCATAACTTAATGAAATGTTTTGTGTTTCAAATCTTAATCTGCAGTCTAACTACTTAGTGTGACTGTCACATAAATGCAGTGCATTAAAAAGAACTATATGTCCCTCAAAAATGTAGTGCAATAAAAGTTGAAAATGTCATGACATTAAAAAACTCACAAAAAGCAAACTTGCCTCCAAACTGTGTTTAAGTAAATGTACTCTGCTATTTTCAGCCACTGACTTGATGCCTTCTTGTTTGCTTCGCAGTCTCCATCGACTCCATCCGGGAAGTGTGCGAGGGTAAGCAGTCTGAGATCTTCCAGCGCTACTCAGAGGGCAGCTTCAACCCCAACTGCTGCTTCAGTCTGTACTATGGAGAGCACATGGAGTCCCTGGACCTGGTGTCCAGCACTGGAGAGGAGGCGCGGACCTGGATCACAGGCCTCAAATATCTAATGGCTGGCATCAGTGATGAGGACAGCCTGGCCAAGAGGCAGCGTACCCGAGACCAATATCCTTCACTTGTTTGATTGGACCGGTGACCTGAAGACTAGTAACAACAACTTGTAAAAAATGTCTATGATGTGATGTGGAGTTTCATCCTCAACATCGACACAGATCAGCCACAAAATTTACACCCCTGACAGGTGAAGTGAATAACATTGATCATCACTTGGGTTCTGGCATTAATCTGAATGCCTCTTGACACATACCACCCAAGCACCGTTGCAGACCAAGTACACCCCCTCATAGCAGTTGCACCTCCCAGCAAGACAATGCGCCCTCCATACAACAAAATTTCACAGGAATGTCCGAGGGAACATGACAAAGAGCTCAAGGCGTCAACTTGACCTGCAAATCCCCAGATCCCAAACTGATTAAGCATGGGATGTCCAGGAGTCCAGAGGTCCGATCCATGGGGGACCCACAGTGGATCAGACATGAGGGGGTGTTCTTGGTCTGAAAAGGTGTTTAGATGGGTGGTGTGTGTCAAGTGACATCCAAAGTAATGCCAGAACTTAAGGTGTCACGCAGGACATTGCATTGTAACAAGACGATCAATGTCACTCGTGAGTGGTTTTAAGGTTCTGGCTGATTGGTGAACACTGGGCTGAAGTCTATGGAGAGTTTCAGTTATTTTAAAGTCTGACAGGCTTTGTCTCATACATTGACACTTTGTGCCTTAAATGACTGCTTATCAAAAGCGGCAAAAACAATAGAGAGTAAATGTCCCAAATCTTCATGCCATCATTCCTTAATACACTGTGTCATCACGTGGCTGAAGCAGACCTTCACCGAGGCTGACAAGAATGGTGATGGCAGCTTAAGCATCAGTGAGGTCCTCCAGCTCTTGCACAAGCTCAATGTCAACCTGCCGCGACAGAAGGTCAAACAGATGTTCAAGGTACGTAACAACAGTGAGCACTCATTAGTTTGAAGTAGCATTTAAAATCCAAACTATTATTGTGCAGTGTTTTAATGTCTTTGTTTCCATATTATGAGTCTACTTTGTCCTATGTTTCCTGTAGCAAAGGAAAACATTTTGTCTTGCAATCATGAGTATTCCCTGTATAGTATATAGTACACTCAGTCGACAAAGTAAGTTATATTCTTATTGGGAGCTAAGTAAATTCTGGTGAAAAAATAACATCCTTGGCAGAAGTAAAGATGTAGATATTAAACATTACTATTAAACTGTAGTATGACCAGTACACAGTGCAGGTCAGCTCAGTAACACAATAAATAGGCTCGTCAGGTCACCTGAAACTTCAGTAGGCTTGTGTAATTATTTCCTGGCAGACTGCGAATGTGCAGTAAAGACAGTCTGACTGACTGCAGATGTTGGCTAACACACGGCTCAGCCACTAACTCTCCTCCTCATTAGAGGATTAGCGTGCTGCCATGTTAAGTGTGTTGTTTCAGCCTTCCTCCTACAGAGCAGCTAGCTAGCTTCCTATCTCTATGGCCAGTGGCCTGTTGGCAGTGACCCATATGGTGCTGCTGGGACACAGATGGCCTCTGGTGTAATGCAGGGTAAACACACCAGGGACCGATCTGGCCCTGTATGTGTTGACAATCTCTTGGCTAGTTTCTTGGCTTAACCTACTTACAGTGGAGAGGGAAAACCTGTTAGCTTGACCTGTTTCACAGCTTGAAGATGTTAACTGATCAGTTTGTACCAGCGCTGGTTAATGCCCTAAGGACCATAGAGTCCCTACAGGAGGGACTTTAATGACCAGGGAACAATGTGTCTTCAACCAAAGTTGAATGATTATTATTTATGTAGGGAAATAAACCATTATGAGTGTGCTGATCTTTATTTCACTAATTCAATTCAATTCACTATTCAACTCGCATTGTTTTTTGTCAGTTGTGTCCCCTGCCATTTATTAATGACAGAATTTGATGTGTGGGAGCCTTCTGAACAAAGGGCATGCCAGTAAAGGTGATGTTGAGAACCACTGAGCTAGGTGGATCTTATAAACACACAACTGATTGTATGTGACAATACTGAATATGTATAATGAATAACCGCTAACTTCAAGTGTAATTACTATACACTTCAAAAAGTTGAAAAAGGTGTCGACGATGAATGATAAAACACATCACAAAGGAAGAAGGATGCCCGCTTCAAGTCTTATTTTGTTTACAGTGTAGAATGCAAAAAATGTGTATAGTTTTTTTTTATCTTGATAAAGCATTTTTTTAACCATGAAGAAAAGGAATCAGTTAACTGTTTTACAAGTCGATCAGTTAGTAACTAGCCACACTCAAGAATGCTGCAGCAAGATTTCAGTTAAGATTTCTTACATAGGACAAGAAAAATAATGAGCAAACATGGCAAAAGTTGAGCATCTTAGCATACATAGACAGACAGATGGAGTAGTTTATTAATCCTAAAGGGAAATTGCAGTGTCACAGCAGCCAAGTCACATAAATCATAAAAACAAATGAGGTAGGAGAGAGAAAATAGAAAAATGAGATATAGAAACAAATGCTGAGAACCGTAATTTAAAGTAGGACCATTACCCTTTAACTATGAAATACATATGTATCTATGTATGTATTTCTACAGAGGCTGCATGGAGCATCCTTCTTCCCTTTTAATTTGTTTTATCATTCAACTTCTGCACCTTTTTCAACCTCAAGTGTAGTTGGTAAAAGTAGTGGTATTTACCCTTTAAGTTAGCTGTAAAGAACCTATTTTTTTATTATTATTCTACAGTAATTATGTTTTGGATACATTAGGCAAATATAAACATGTCATGAACATGACAAACAATTATCAGTTAAATTCCACCAAAAACCAAATAAAGCATGGGACATGAATCAGTCAGTAGAACACTGCTGACTACTGTCTGAAGGATAAACAAAGTTAAACCTACTGCAAGAAATGAGCAATGCTGAGCGAACAGCCATCCAGAACCTATACTGTTAAATACTGTAAATCATATCCAGTTTATAGGCACCCTTTAATGGCAGCCTCTGCCAAGTCTGGGATTTTTGTTGAAAACCCTGCAGTGCCTCGTCCCTCACTAACTTCATCTTTGGATCTGGTCAAAGATGCAGGTGCACTGATTTGAAATTTTCCCTTACCATTTACCGTCTCTCTTTTATTTTTTTAAACTCTGAGAGCATTTTTCCATAATTAAGCATGACAACTGTCTGGTTCCTTTCTCATTATAAAAATGTAACTTTTAGCACTTCTTGCCAGTGCTGTTGTTTTGAGTGTAATTTAGTCCAATCATTCACATCTTTACATTTATGTTGCCCTGATTTTTCCACCCTAATCAGACACTTGGCATGGAGATGATATGAAAGTTCCATGTTATGATTATCCTGTTCAATATGATCGGGATTGACAGTATTATCATGATCATCATCAAAATATTCTTAAAACTTTAAGATAATAAACTAAAATTGCACCTAAAGTCACTTGAACCTTAGGTATTTCAGGAAACAAATATTTGATTAGATTTTATTTATTTTGGCTTTTCATGATACTCAACGACACTTGAAAAAAACATAGAAGAAAATTGGTAAATTATCATAAATCATAAGATCTCCCTCCATGCAAGCTTAAATAAATGGTAGTAACCTCGTCTCCCTGTGGTTTTCTAGTTTGGAATCTGTAGTATTTACGCACAACAGATTTAACTGGTTGTTCTGGGGCATATGATGATCCTGTTAATAAATATTCACCAGGATCAACTTATTGTGAGTGTTTTTATGTTGATTTACACTAAAATCTTTTATTATCCCATCAGACTAAAGCAGGAATGTGTTTTCATGCCAGTTTATTAGCACATAGCTGTAGAGTTTTCTATTAAAACCATAATGTGGCCTAAAGTTCTTTCCTAGTTTTGTGTCAGCTGAATGGTGTGTTGTTTGTGGACATGAGTCACATGAAGCTGGCTGGATGTGATGGTTGGAGCTGTAAATGAGTTGAAAGAAGGCGTCTCTTTGCTCAGTGATTTATCACAGTGGAGACTTGCAGATGTACTTGGGGAGGGAAAGCTTTGTCAGAAGAGGAGCATGTAATTCTAACTGATGAGCTACAACCCAGAGCACCAGTCTGCTAACAACTTAAGTGCATGGGTTCATGCATAATGAATGGGAATGAATAAGGCTAGACTGATGTTTTCTGTTCAATAAAAAAGACCTTTCTCATGCTGTGCTTCCACTACTTTGTTATCCTCCTGAGGCAAAGATGTGTCCTGAATAAGAGGAGTCTTCTGAGAAGAATGTCTTCACCTTACAGAATGATTAACTATGTAGGTTCACTGCTGCCATCATTTATTTTTCATTTATTATTGTTGATCACCTTAGATTCTTGTAGATATAAAATAGAATGTGTATCACTGCAGTCTTGCCACAACACAGTGCAGTCTGCTGAGAGCGGAGTTCTCTGTGTGATCTCTCTTGATATGTGAGTCATACAGTCTATATGCATCACTCGTATGTCAGTTGGGTCCAACTAAGTGACATGTATGCAAAACCAACAACTGAGTCTAGTGATGTGAAGTGTTTGTCATGTGTCTCTGAGTCATTTGGCTTCCTGTTTGTCAGCAGTGTCAGGCAGTGAACATGGTGACAGCTGGGAACCTGAATGTTTTAGTGTAGCAAGTTTTAAGGAATTAGGGTGTAGAAGACTGATAACATCACTTTTGCTTGATTACTAGAAAGGACTAATGGCTTCAGTATGGTCTGTTTGACCGACTGCACAGCTTCTATTCTGATGCAACTCATGATTTGCACATTCTGCTACAATCTTATTTTTTGGTGTCACTGTGTACAAATCTAGTAGACTGGAAAGCCTCTGAAAGTCCAATGTAACTGTGTAAAGCTGTGGATTACCACGCAGAGATGCATTAATCCAATTGATTTAATCTGTATCGGCACCAATAAACACCTTTTTAAAGGGGCAATTTGTAAGATTTGGCCAGAATTTTAGTTTAAAAGATAAAATAAAACAACTAATTTTGTCAGCAGACTGTTAAGAAACAACAGTGTTGACGTTACGTCAAAGATTTCTATGTATGAGATGTGTACTGAAGTTAGCATGCTAACCAGCTAGCCCCAGCCTGGCCTGTCTTGTAATACCACTTATCTATACCACTTACCTATACATCAAGAGGTGATGGTCTGATAGCCCCTGTAGTTTCAGCTGGAGATGTAAAAGCAATACGTTTGCTTCTTATCCTAATAAGTAAATAAAATGCACTCAGAAAATGTCAATAATAAGTTTTTCTCTACGAGTGAACTGAGATGAGCTTAATTATATAAGCACTTCCCAGCAGCTGATGGCTACAGCAAAGCATATAGTGGTAAACTGCAGTTTGTGCCCAATAGTTTTGGAGTTCTGGCATGTTTTCCAGCAAATGACACCTTTAGGTATATTGGATAACTGCCAGATCTGGCTGATCCACATTTGTTATAGTTTATACTTAGAAATATTACCCAAATCACGGTACGGCCAAGTGCAATGTCCAATTGGAGCTGCAGTTTAATGCTAAAGGTCAAATGCTTCAACATTCTAAATTAAGCATTGTGGTGCTACAGAGATGCCTTGGCCTACAAATCATATTGTCCAAATGTAAGTGAACATTTTGGGAGGGAGTCATGCTTTGCGGGGTCGAAGTGAAGTCTGAACAAATGAGTCTTGAGTCTTTTGTGGAAGATGGCGAGGGATTCTGCTGTCCTGACATTGGTTGGGAGTTTGTTCCATCACTGAGGCGCCAGAACAGAGTCACGACTTTGCTGAGCGAGCTTTGGTTGCTCTCAGGCATGATCGTGCCGGTCGGAAGGTGAGGGGACAGAGAGCGTCTAAAGAGGAGGAGAGGGAGGATAACAGAGTGGAGCAAGCTTCCTCGGCGGACATTAGAGAGAATTGATCTGTGGATGGTAGTGAGGAAAGAACAGTTGAGGAGGGAGCGGAGGGAGAGAGCAATTTCAGATTGTGGCGAGTGGTGACTGTGAGGTGTAGGGGCGAGGGAGGTGGTGGACTTCAAGGGGAGTGAGAAAGTGACAGCGTGATGGTCGGACACAGTGAGCGGGGTAACGGAGAGTGCCGAGGTACTACAGGACCTAGTGAAGACAAGGTCAAGTTGGTTCCCGGCCCGGTGGGTGGGTGGAGAGGGGGAGAGTGTGGTAGTACTCCATGGGTGAGACGAGGAGTCCAGTTCCCCCTCTTCGACCTGTTTGTCTCTGGGAGTGTGAGAATGAGTAGGCAGTTGACTACAAACAACAAACTTAGAACAGAAGCGAAAGCGGGTGCCGCTGCCACGGCATTAGCCGGGCTGCTAACTTTATTCGCTTTGTTGCAGCAATCAGACACGCCGCTTCATACTATGCGCGTGCTCCAAGTGTTTGGTGATGTTGCTTACACCAAATTTCCACTGGATACTGTCCGCTGCGTTACGGCTCCGATCCGGTTTTGCCCCGCCGTCCACCGTCCAGCAACACCGACCGGCTGCGTTTTGAGTCATGAGCCACAGCAGTAAGGTAGACAGCTGGCATCCCGAGGCCGAGGAGTTTCCACGATAATCACATCACTCGTGACCACAGTTATAAAAATAAACAAAACAACAGCAGGAAGTGTTCCCGACCGCAGGATTAGTAGAAGAGCTTGTGTTTGTCTCTTTTTTGAGATTTGTGTGCTGGTGTCAACATGGAGTGTTTTATTCTGAAAAGTAACCGGATGTTATATTGTTATTTCGGTGCTTTACTTCCTGCCTGCTCAGTGCTAAATTCAGCTGACTTGCTGCGTCATACTCCGGCATCCGCCAGATATAGAAGTCCTGGTTATCTGTGGAAAGTGGAGAGTCTGCAGGGAGGCATGGGCTGAAATGGTGTCCGCCTTCTTGACTGCAGACTGGCAGTTCCATAGCCCCCCTATTGCGTCACGTTCAGTACCAGTGGAGAAAGTTGGGTAGCAGAGATTGTCTCTCTGGTTTACAGCCTCGAGCAATGGGTCTCCTGTGGAATCTTCTCCGGTTTGATGTCCTGACTGGGATTGGGTAGAACTCATGGCTACATTCGGTAGTGGACAGTAAGTTACTTTGACTTCCTCGATAGACTCCTGCGTAGAGACTCCCTACATTTTTGTTCGACAGTTCTCGTTCAGAGTGAACGAGAAAGAACGAGAAAGAAAGGGGACAAAATGTGTCGCATGTTATTCCTTACCTGGTGTGGAAGCCTCTAGGATTGAGTATTTACACCACAGTTGCTTCCTTTAAACATATAAAAAATTATATTCTTTAGCAGTGGGAGTGTAGGCAGCTTTTCAGACAGGGGACCCAGTGTAACACTTAATTTGTCCACAATACGTCAAAACCATGATAGATCAAATATAACATATTCTAATCCCAGTGTATATAGTATACTGAGCTGTTCAGAGGCCAAGCTCCAACTAGCAAAGACGTCATCGCCCTCCAGTGAGGGGCTGCCCCCATGTTGCTTGGCATATGATGCCGGTCACAAACTGCCTCAGCAAACTGGGGAAAGGATTACATGGGTGATGGTGTGACCCACTGCAGTGCTCTCGTTGATCTCGTTCTAGTACACAAACACAGCCGCTGCCTCTTCTAGGCTGACTCAGTACCTTTCCAGCTTGGTACAGCTATAAAACCCAATCTGTCATTGTAATACCAGCCGGAAATATTTCAGTGAGTACATATGTGAAGTTGATAATAACTTAAAACTAGTGTTACATTGGTTAATGACTTTTCCACACAATGTATTCATTAATGAATTAAAAAACACTATATCGGGGCGGCGTTTAGTGTGTTTAGTTTAGCCTGTGTGTCACTCCCCCTCTCTCATCCTGTTTCCTCTCATAACTTAATCTGTCCTGTCAATTAAGCCATATAAAGGCCAAAAAACAAACACTATATGAGCAGAAAACTACATTTTCTATGTTTTTTACTATGACTTTGTGTGGTTTTTGTTGTCTTTAGATCTGTTTTGTTTCGATCCATTCATCCAGACTTTTCAAACTGCTGTGGTTCAGGTCTGCCAATTTTCAGTACCAGGTGGATTTTAATCTAGCTTGTTTACTGAGGTTAGTCTTGTCAAAACTAACTAGCTCTCAAGGTTTTTCTGTTTAATGACTAAAACAAGACCAGGTTTTTTTTTTGTTGCTTTATTAAGCTTAATACAAATTTTATTATATAATGATTAGCATATAACTATAACTATGCTGTTTTGCAGCTATCAGATCCAAATGAAACACTGCCTTATAATGGATGATACATTTTTCATTATATAGTCTTATTAACTCAGAATAATGTCAATATGATCATAAGGGACAAACTACCTATTAACACCTATTAAAAGGACCCAAATAAAAGCTGTTATCCAAGACTTAAATCTCTGCAGTTTAGGTCAAACATAAAACCACAAAAAACATGAAAGTCAAAGTTGACTAAATGTGACTAAAAATTACATGGAGTTCTGTTTTCAAGTTTTCTGACAAAACAACAACAGTTATAGTGCGATGCTGCTTCTTGTGTGGAGGAAAGGTTGAAGTTATTGTTGTCAGTGAATTACAGGAGAGTGAGGACGAATGAATCATGAATCATTGTAAATGCAATCAGTAAAGTGTAATGTCACTTAACAGATTTATCACATCAGTTGCCTTAGCTGGTACGAGTCTAAATGCAAGTGTGTGGGGGGGGAGAAAAAACAAAAAACTCGACTGAATTGCATATTTTTAGGAGTCGTTCGCCATATTCACACTGCCCTTTCAGTACTGTCTCGCCTCTGCTGCGGCTCTGATTTATCTACAGAGGTAGTATCAGAGCCGCAGCAGAGGCGAGACCGTGTCTGCTGAACAGATCCTTCAGTCTTCAAATAAAACAGAAATGACCCACAAAGCAACATTACAGGACCAAACAGCAGTAATGTGGTAACTGGTTGTGTCTTCTGCAACTTATATGAGGAAAAAGATACGGCAGTCATACGTGGAGAAGCGTCTGTTGACCTGTCCTACTGACTCTTCGTCACATTTCTGCCTGAAAAACAGTTTCTGTCCCCGGCAGCAGAGTTGGGCGGCTCCCACAGTGATGGCGGTGATTATGTGATGTGACTTTTAATTCACTGTGTCTTTGTCTCCTTCCACTATTGCGTTGTTGTTGTTACTGTCTCTGGAAACTTGTGTATAAATAAGTCACCTCGACTGTCAGCCCTCCCCACCGAGACTGCAGTGAAGTTGCCCCCAGAAAACAGCCTCCCTCCCCACCAGTGAAAGCCAGACAAGGGCCTCTTTTGGATCTACAGTGCCAGCGTGCTGTATGGCATGACACACTGGAGCACCTTTATGCCAGAGCTGCTTGGTTCAGTGTGAACAAACAAGGCAGAGAAAAGGCGAGCCTTTGTTGCGGCGGAACCTCTGTGTGAAAAAGGCTATTGTTGAGAATTTTCAATTTTAACTAAAGGCTATGTTGGGAAAAAAATTGAACTTAAATCATTCCTTGTACCTTGTGTAGGAGGCAGATACAGATGACAACCAGGGGACGCTGGGCTTTGAAGAGTTCTGTTCCTTCTACAAGATGATGTCGACCCGGAGGGACCTGTATCTCCTGATGCTCACCTACAGCAACCTCAAAGATCACCTTGACACAGACAACCTAGCCCGCTTCCTGGAGACTGAGCAAAAGGTACACACTGTGTGTGCTTTGAAGCTGTTCAGGTTCTATAAAGACTGACTGACAATGTTACAGGAGTGCAACGTTAAATCAGTCTTTTCACAGACTCATGATGGTCATTTTTAGTACAAACCAGAAACATCATCTTTTTTTTATACCACCTGTTCTTCCTTGTCAAAACCTGGTGCCTACATTACCCACAATCCAGCTTGACCACAGTTCAGTCATAGATTTGTGTGTTATGCTAGTAGTGGCTAATGGAGCCTGGAGCCTGCAGCAGAGATGAGGAGCAGCTACAGAGGACTGGTAAACTTTTTAACTCTACACCGACAGATGGTTTTCATTTTCAAACGTGTAGTTTATAGCACCAACTGACACTGACTCAAGTGACATCACTTGAAGCCTTTTATCAGACTTCACGTAGTTTTTGCATTAATGCTACTGAAGCTATGTAGACTTTCTGTCAGTTTGTTGTGGCTTTACTTACTAGCTGTTTGATCATACTGTTCAACAGATTTCACGCTAAATCTAACAATTTATTGATGGTAAAGGTCAAATTTTACAAATGCAAACAGTAACCAACAGAGACTCCTTCTGCCCTTGGAGACAGTTTTCCTCAAAAAATGTTAAATTGTGTGACTTGTTGATGTTGAAGAAACTTTATGATAAGATCCCCCACCTCCCCCCTTCAAGCAGTGCCTCATAGGTTGCTACGGAACCTTTTTATTTTTATTTTCCTTTTACAGTTTTGTCGACCAAATACACTACTAGTCAAAAGTTTGGACACACGTTCTCATTTAATGGTTTTTCTTTATTTTCATGACTATTTGCATTGTAGATTCTCACTGAAGACATCAAAACTATGAATGAACACATGGAATTATGTAGTAAACAAAAAAGTATGAAATCGATTGCCCGATTGCTGTTGACTGCCCAATCTGACTGTTTTTTCTGACAGGAGTTTACCACATTTTTCTCCTTGATGATAATAAGACTGTTTTTGCCACATTAAACTTTTTGCAACTTTTTCTATTGACAGCTTATTGTATTTGGCTCTCATAATTTGCACTTCCTTTGCTTTTTGTTGGTCATAATTGTTACACAAGTCTCGTTCCAACAATTTAATTTGATTTTCAATAGGGCTGTCAAAGTTAACGCGTTAATAACGGTTCGGGAAAAACACGGTGGACTGAAAAGCGAGGAAATGGAGAAAGGACTTATGAACGGCAAATTCACTTTCAAAACACTGCCAGATGGTTCGGTCGATAGGCCAGTAGTTATCTGCATCGAAGTACGTCGAGTCTCAAATATCACTTGCAAGCCAAACACACAGCAGATGCAGAGAGCCCGCCACCCCCCCCTCGCCAAAATCAGACAACCCTGGATACGTTGCAAAAAAGGAGCCTTGACAAGTCTACAAGCAACCAGCTTACAACAGCGATCGCTAAATGGGTGGCTACAGCTTGCAGGCCGATTAACATTGTGGAGGATGATGGTCTGCTTGAAATAATTTGCATAGCATCCAACGACTGCACATATAAACTGCCTTCCAGGGGAACTTCTGTTGGTAAGATACACGAACTGTACACTGACGAGAAAGCTAAAGTGGAGGAGGCGTTGGGACAAGCAGAGGACAGGCATTACGCCAACACATGCACCGAGCACTTTATGCAAGTAGCCGAAAAGTGAGACATTGAGAATAAAGTCAGCACACTGACCACTGACAGTGCCCGAAATATGATTGCAGCGGCCAGGAAACTCCGGTTCGAGCATATCCCTTGCATCACACATAGCTTCCATCGATCCATAACGGTTTCTCTGCAGAACAGCCCATTTGACAGCGCACTGGCAAAATGCAGAAAAGTTGTGGGTCATTTCAATCATAGCCCAGCTAACGTTGCAGAGCTCAAACAGCAGCAAATTGCGCACAATCAGAAGACTGAGGCACTCACACAGGAGCTGTCAACGAGACGGAACAGTACCCTCGAGATGATCACACGTGTTCTGAGGAACCAAGAACCACTGAGAGATGCACTGGCCCTACATGAGACCAAAGTCACCATGCCAACAACAGCTGAGCTGGATAAGCTGAAGAGGTTGGTGACAGTCCTGGAGCATTGCAGGTCATTTATTGATTCTTTCATTAATAGTATTTTTGTTGTTTATAGTTACCAGTGTGTGTGTGACAGAGTGTGTGTGTGTGTGTGTGTGTGTGTGTGTGTGTGTGTGTGTGACAGAGAGAGTGTGTTTGTGTGAGAGAGAGAGAGGGTGATTGTGTGTGTGTGTGTGACAGAGAGAGAGAGAGTGTGTGTGTGTGAGAGAGAGAGTGTGTTTGTGTGAGAGAGAGAGAGGGTGATTGTGTGTGTGTGTGTGACAGAGAGAGAGAGTGTGTGTGTGTGTGAGAGAG
>OMLP01046102.1:7416-17655 GCA_900302685.1 Spondyliosoma cantharus
TGGTTGGTTGTTTTGAAAAAAAGCCAGACTAGCTGCTGCCTGCCTTAGTGCTAAGCTGAGTTGGCTTGGTGTTGGCAGTAGTTTGGTGTACAGACAAGATGGTGTTATCAATCTTCTCATCAAACTCTCAAAAAGACAGTGAATAAGCACATTTCACTAAAAGTCTAACTTTTTTCACTGCTGCACTAGGACACCGACTTATTTTGTTAAATATAAAATGTTTAAACTTCCTTTTTGGTATTGGTATCAAAGTGAGGTATTACATCACCACCAGTAATAAAAAATCAAAGCATGCCCAGCTGTAAACATTTGCATTTACTTGCGATTTCTTTCCCAGCATATTTCACAGATGTTTTCACATTTGTGGAATGCTTTTCACTTCAGCTGCGAGTTTAAGAGACATAATCGCCGCCCTCATCAACATCTGCATCAGCACCATCATCGACCCTGCCATCAGGCATATAGTCTTTATCATCAGCACAGGCGTCATTATCCTCATCTTCATCATCCACTTGATCCTCTTCTTGACTGTTAGCTTGTATCTATGCATCAGCTGTTATCCGGATGACTTATATGTTGCATAATTTACAGCGAGACGTATAACCCTTTCCATATCTGTAGTGCTGAAAATGAGATGTTTCTACCTGCACTCTCTTCACAGTCTGCTGCACAAATTGTTTGTATCAGATAGACGAAAGCAGCCATTTGAAAATATGGATTTTAATTGTAGATAGTGAACAATAACAATCCTGTCATTTTTTTTGGCACTTCTGTGGTCATGCTTGTGCTATTGATGTGTGTGTGCCTATCATTTTTCTTCACAAAGTGCCAATTTGTCTTGCTGGGAGAGCTTTTACAGGGACAGGCACACACAGAGGAGTGTCTTTACTGCACCTGTACATTTAACTGTGATAAATATGAGCAGATACGGTGCAGTGGCTTGTACCACACTCCAATTCCAACCAATTTAAAGTATCTATCTATTTTCTGAAACGGTATGTAGGCCATACAGTCAGTGCACATCAACAGAACAGGAGGGCACAGGGCGCTCTAACAGCTGACATTTTCACAAACCAGCAAGCCAGGTAATTAGGTAGCTAACTACATAACACTAGCTACAAGCATAAACATGGTACTGTGCACAGAACCCTCATTAAATGGATGTAAATGTACTGTAGGCGTAGTAAAGGATAAACTGCATGCACATCTGCTTGCGACATAGCTATGACTGTAATACAATTTTAAATGCTTTCCACGGAGATGGATTTTGGTTGGGTTCCCACAGAAAAAATGCCTCTTAAATGACAAGACAGCAGGCAGCATCCGCTTAAACGCTGCAAAATGAACCTGCGATAATCACCGCTTCCGTCCAATCCAGCAGGATCAGAGCACCACCCTTATCACACTCAGAGGTGGAGGTTGTTGGTTTGTGGCCATTAGGGGCTCAGCTAAAGCACAAAGGCTCCCAAACATCATTAGACAGAGCTTAGCCCTGACATACTGTCAACATTAAATACATTCACTCATTCTTCAGTGTTTGGGAAAAAAAAAAAAAAAGGGATTACATGCAGAACAGGATCGCCACCAAACAGAGCTATTTGTCTTTGCTATATTCTTTGAAATGACTGACTTTGTCCGCTTGCCACCCACTCTACCCTATTGCAGCACATAATGACATGAGTGATGTGTGTGGATGAACACAGGACGTCATGGAGCGCCATTTAGCCAGATGCCGTCAATCTCACGCAGGTAAGCCAAAGTAGGAGTGAGTGGAAAAATCTTATAGAGTCATGAGTGCATTTAATATTCAGATGTTGCAGTGCAATGTCTCGCTGCACAGATATTTCAGCTTGTCTGAGTTGAAACGGAATCAAGCCCGTGTTTACAAAAAAAAGCGAAAGGGCTGCACAGGTGGGTGTGGCTTCAGGTACCAACGAGACATTACATAGAATCCAGGACTAAAAAGAAGGTATGCTGATCACCTGCATGATTTTTCTTTCTGTATTTCATACACTGAAAGTCTAAAGCGACTCCAGCAGCCATACAGCATGAGGTTGTAATGCTCATAACACACCAGGAAAACTGTTGGATGGTTGCCCAGCTTTTCTATTCCTCAATCTTATTACTACAGTTGCAGGGTCAAAAAGTATAATATTTGCACCAGAAGACGGACCATATTGTTAACTAAATCAAAATGGTTTATCCCCAAGGGAGCACGAATGTCTGTGCCAGCCTCCATGGAAACTGATCATATAATCTACTGAAATTAGGGCTAGCTAACGATTGTTTTCTGATTAATCAACCAGTTATTTTCTTAAGATATCAATGAGTTGTTTAGTCCATAAAAAGAAAGGGGAAATAAGTCAATATCTGCTAGAATTGCAGATTTCTTCTAATGTGTTGGTTTTCTTGACTCGACAGTCCAAAGCCTAATTTAAAAAAAAATGGTGTAAAATGTATTAAATGATTTGTGCCACTGTTTTGGTTGCACGTGTCCAAATATCATGTGCGACTAAATGTGTTCATTGGTTGCACCAGTGCACTGAAAATTAGGTAAGAATACTTCTGAGGTTATCCCAATTTCTTGTTGAGCGTGCTTTGATTTAAATGAAGGAAAACATTTATGTGCAACTTAATTCCTGTTTACAATCATTTATATGCATTTAGAAATTAAATAAATGATTTAGTCTGGAGTCAGCTTATCCAAATAATTGCCAATGACTCTTCTGTCAATAGAATAATATTAATCTATTGACTCAGTGTTGCTATTTCCATTTGAAATGTTTGCTCTCTGCCGGATGGAAAGCCTGTAATATCTATAAAACCGATACCAGTACCGGCATGGCTGACGATAGGACAGCGCAAAACATTTCATCATCAAAGATTATATACATTAATGTTTAATTACAAGCATGCTCACTCTCCCAGTTAAGATGTAGCAATGGTGACCATATGATGCACAATAAAAGGAGAATAAAATCAAAATATCAACAGCATTTATCTAGTCAGTAAACAGCGGCGTGCCTCACAAACAGCTAATGTGGGATAACATCTCATTGGGAGATCCCTTGAGCTTCTAAAAAGACGAATTACACACACAGACCCACGCACAAATTAAACATATATTTCATCTAAACTGTCAAAACACACAGTGATACAAAAGCAATAAAAGAGAAAATACACTGACGGGGAGTTAACACTGATAGTGACAAACCAAGATATCGAAGATCAATGGAACCCCTCTATATCTGTGAAACATTTGCACATCTTTCAGTCTCCAGGACTCTGAATATGCAAATACTATAACTACCATGAAAGCAACCCAAGTGAGTTTTACTAAAAATGACAGTTCCTTTCCCCTTCAACTCTCAAGGAAGACAAGACAAGTCCTCTACCAGCACTGCACATATCGATGCGTGTTCTATAAATTAGCTCCTCGTAAAGACACTTCCGGAAAGATATGTGGCAAAAAAATTTAATGAGACAACTAGTCTCTCCTGTGCTTAAGTGACATTACCAGGAGCCATCAGTCAGTCGCTGTGCTTGCTCATAGAGCTCTCCAGTTTATACAGTACACTACTAATGATGGAAATGTTTGCCCTTGAAATCTCAGTTAATAAGCAGCTATGCTATGACATCCATGATTAGATCATCCAGTGCTGTCACATCTCATCCTGAGGAGGATGCCACCAGACAAAACGGAGAGTGGGAGCAGGCATGCATCCTACTCTCTGATTCTCTTCTTCTCATACACGCACACACACACACGCACACACACACACACACACACACACACAAACACAAACACACACTCTCCTCACTCCTCTTCAGCAGCTACGCAACAGAACAGCCTGGGTTAATCTTGGGTAACAGCTTCTTGGCCAGGATCAGAAAGCTCCACTAAGACCCAATG
Organism: Spondyliosoma cantharus; assembly: GCA_900302685.1. NCBI lineage: Eukaryota > Metazoa > Chordata > Actinopteri > Spariformes > Sparidae > Spondyliosoma > Spondyliosoma cantharus. The sequence goes on from OMLP01046102.1 coordinate 11,330, forward strand.
AGTGCTGACATTGATACAGCATGGAAGGCTCCTCACACAGGTAGGACACAGGAGACAAACGCCTTTATAGATGGCGCAGCCTCGGGCAAGGATAAGATTGATTTTGCAGCGCGGTATTAGATGAGATTTCCGATGCATACTGTAACGAATTAGCATGAATCTGTTCCCCATGAGAGACGCCCGCAGACACAGAGTGAATTGAAATAAATGAGTGTCCCAGTGTTTACCACACCATCCCCCCATGCTGCAGTCAGTTGGCCATCTAAGTGTGACAGGCCTGGTTCAAGCCCAGCAGAGATCAGCGTGATGGATGGACGGCCAGGCAGCTGCTAAAAATCTCTTGATTCACGGCCAGCCGGATGTGCCACTCACTGATCAATTGCGTCCACGTAAATCTGCCGTCTGCCTTACTGTGACAGGATGAGGAAAGAGAAAAGCAAGCTCACGGGACTTTACTCCTTAACCTCAACTCTTACAGTATAATGCAATTTACAACGGATGACCAGATTTTCTGCTCTCATGTCCCCCCCAACCCCATCACACAGACAACCTTTCATCGCCAACTCTAACACACCTCCCATGTGAGAGTCTTGTGGATATTACCTCGGAAAAAAGATGAATGCCTTTGCCGGTGAGAGTAACGTCTGGAATGAAAGAGAAAGATTCATTGAGTGATCTGCGGCTAAGATAGCGTAAGACCTCAGCAGGCCCGTCAGAAGTCTCTGGCAACTGATCTGATGCAAGTTCAATCAAAACATTTCAGTCGGCCAAAGTGGAGTTAAGGTTAGCGGTGGTTGAGGTGATGTAGATAAAGCATATCATGACGCCGACAGTGAGCCAAGGTGAGTGTGTGACCTTGCTCGTGTCATCAGTGTTTAAGCATATGAAATTGAGTTGTGCGCATGTTTCTTTAAAGGTGACAGTGATGCACTGTGACGGAAGCTGACTGTAGTGCTATCGTGAACACAGTAGGGCTGCGACAAGTAGTCTTTAATTAATCGATAAGTCAAGTAAGATCAAAAGAAATCGATTTGAACGATTAAAGGAGACCCATTACACTTTGTCGTTCTGTTTTATACAGGTTCTTGTGCATTTAAAAAGATCTTTGCTTACAATGAAGCTATACATTTGATGGTTGCAGCCTCTTAAATGTAAGAATTTGCAACTTTGCATTGTCATTTATGATGATAGGTGAATATGGTTTAGGTTTTAGACTGTTGGTTTAATAAAAGAAGCAATTTGAAGGTGTCGCTGAGAATTGTTATCAGCATTTATCCCAATATTTTATAGACAGAACATTTAGTCTCCATAATCGGCATCGTCATGAAAATAATCGGCAGACTGATTGATAATGGAAATAATCTTCAGTGGCATCCCTAAACCTGACAAACCCAAATATCACAGCATTCCTGATCAAACATCTTAATATAGTTGTACAGTATTCAATATACAGTAATGTGATGATATTTTAGGAAAAGACGGGTTCTTTCACAGTCAATTAGGCTCGCTAATTTGGGCCACTTAAGTGTAATTTAGCCGTTGGGATGAGGAAAAACACACACAACGCATCTCAGGATGTCAACAGAATTCCCTGACAATATCTGGTCCTATATCACATCGCCGGCCTCCACTTGTCCTGAAGTTAAAACGCAGATTCAGAGTAGTTGTTATTCTTTCCCACCTCTATCCCTATCAGCGCGGTGAAGTAGATTTGGGCCTCGTTGCGTTGCCGTCTTCTGAGCACTGTAGCTGCATAATGTATATCCTGTCAGGGTGATATTGTGTTTTATACCTCTAAGGGCACTGATTATGCTGCCTGGGCACATTTTGGTTAACAGTGCAGTTTCAGCTTCCCTTTCTCATGCTGTCACACAGTAACAACAATGGATGAGCTGAAATACTTACATTTGCGATGTAATGCAACACTTCTGACTGTGCAAAAGACACCTGAATGGAACAGAAAGACAAACCTGCTTCCTATAACTGCTGGGTCGTGTATCTGGAGTTTAATAGCGTGCGCTTATTATAAATATCACCTTCAGGGGCTTTTATCCGCACTCTAAGAACTCATTATTCTGTGCGCTATTTTGGTCGAACTGTGCAATGTTAAACTGTGCTATTATGAACGCTTACATTACTTCATTTCTCTTTGCTTTTACTGGTCCACAACAGCCTCTTTATCAAGACAAGAGGCTAATTGGGGACCATAGGAGGCCATCAGTTAGAAGCTGTCTGTTCGACATTGTGGGACAAAATGCTTTCTTACTTGTACATAAATTCTGGAAATTGTGTTCAAATGCCTGACACAAAGCATCCTATTATCATGTAGTAACATCAGGAGGTGGAACAAGCCGCAGAGATCAGAGAACATGGCCTCCAAAATCAGAGGGAAAACATAAAGACAGCCGAGTAGCATCAATAAGGATCCCTCAAGAAGTAAACCAAACAAAACGATTAACGGCCCTTTCTCACCCACTGCACAGTGAGTCTGAACTTTTAACCTAAGGGAGACGTTATAGACTACCCATGGCTAAATGAAATATCCACAAGAAAGCCTTCATCCCGGGTGCTGTTGCAATAATAAATGAAATGCACTTAAAACTATGACACAGGCTTGTGCTCCTGAGAGTTTCGGCACAGTAAGTTAATTTCCTCTACACTTGCATATGCTGTATGTTATTTAGAATTGGACATTGTGCATCGTATCCCATCTTTATGAATGTGTGTGAGACCTCTCAGCTCTGGCATGTCCTAAGGTTAAACTGACATCCAATTTTTCACATTAGTGAACTATAAGGTTTTTAATTTTTTATTCTGTTCACGGTAGGTGCAAGAATTAGAGAATTAGTCTTTTAAGAAATTTAAAACTGATATGAATATTATATTAAGATATTAATCTTTAGAATTGTCCACGCGACTAGTGGCGAGTAAGTGTTTGATTTGCATTTGATTATATTTGAGGGTTGATTACAAACAATATGTATTGATATTGGAAGTCTTAATTGACCAAATATCTGTATCGGCCCAAAAAATGAAGTATCAGTCGAGCTCTGATATTTAAAAGGTATTTAACTAAAAGGCAGCGAAAACACATATTTAACGTCAAAGAGCTGAGTTAATTTGCCTTACTGATACCGCAACGTCCTGCGATTTGACTATGGTGATGATGATGCTGAAATGATATACTGTGCAGCCCAAAGTAACACTGTGAGCGAAGCAGCAAAAAATAGACCAATATTCTTGAGAGAAAGATCCTGGATGTGCTGCTCTTTGAGTTCTCATATGTGCGAGACAGATTTGGACTTCTTTAACTAATATCATCACAGGTTTGAGTTTCCCTCATTATTCTTCCTGAACTCTTCTGGCCCACTATAATAACATGAAGGATATTTCAAGATTGTCATTGCTTCAGTGAAAGAAATATACAGTGAACCTCATTCATTCTTCAGAATAGCTGCATAGTCTCTAGCGAAACTTTGATCCGGTACATATTTGTCATGCACATATTAATGAATCACAGCTGAGCCTTTCACAAAAAAACAAAAAAAAAAAACAATATTTTTTGTCAGCGCGACAGGCGCAAATGTACTTTTGCTTGAATCTTGAGCGGCACTCTGCTTACGGAAAATTATACACCACCTTCCTTTCCCTTCCACCTACTGCACCACCTGTGGTGAAAATAACTGGCAATTTCCCTGTCTATTATTTCACAGATATATAACAATACCAATCATGCCTTCCAAATCAGCTGCCACTGTACATACCGACTTTTTTTTTTGTTGTATTTTCATACAATGTCCATACCTCAACTTAAATACGGCTTTCCAACCTTCTAGCTGCTCTTAAAAAACAAGTGGCACAATGACCCAGTTTGTAACTTAACCAACTCTCCGCTGCTGGTGTCACAAACCTGACTAGAACGCTCCGGGCTGTACGGCTAAAAGGCAGGATTTACGTTAGTTCATTAGAAGTAATGCTTAAATAATTAAATAACGCAAACTCGCCAAAGGTGTAGAGATACAAAGATCTCAACCATGACCTTTTTTTATTATTATTATTTATTTATTTTTTTGTCTTCACCATCCAGGGACATAATCCCTGTTTGGCTGTGCAGCTGGCATGCAACTGAGTCACGCGTCAGCCCTGATTAGAAGCAGCAGTGGTCCGCGGGCCCCATTCCTCTGCCAGAGCCAGGAGTGGAAAAGGCCAGGGCCACCACTTTCAGTCTGTGGATATGACCTTGATGGGGTATGATAGAGAGGAAGCGACACGATTCACAATGCCACACAATATCTGTAACCTTCCACTTCCTCAGTACGCATGCTGAAGCTATTGAGCTGTGACACGCACACACACACCATGTCAACTCTGCCCTGTCGTTATTTCAAGCAGTCTCCTCCTTTTCTGTCATCCAATCATCCATCTCTCTTTGCATACTGGCTGGTGCTTCGTGTGAGATGTCTTGATTCCAAATATTACTTCCTCTTCATATTCAGCTGCTGCCATGCTAATGTGAAAGTCATATAAGTGCGGCTTTAAGAGATAATGGCTTAAAGAATTTCAATGATTAATGTGAAGTAACTCGCAGCTTAATTCTGTTAAGAGCTATACAATTATTTGTAATATCATTTTCAATAGTATTACTACTAGTAATGTTAGTAGGTGTTGAAGCAAGCAGCAATGACACAATTTTTTTTACCCAAACCCTTAAATCTGATTGGAAGCAGCGATGGAGACAGATGTCTTGTGAGTCAGACCATAGCAACACATGAATGTGGCAAAGATGGCACTGAAGGCACCAAAAAACACTGAGTGGTGAGTAAAATCTTGGCAATGGCGTTTCCCGTGTCAAAATAGAGCTGATGGGAATAAAATAAACGTGTGAATTGTACCGAGCTGCAAATATAAATGAAGCATGACCGAGGGAGAATAAAATGCAGAGTAACAAAAAAAGAAAACAAAAAGCCACTACTGTGACACACCCTGCCTAAAAATATCACCATAACAACACTATACGCACTAAAAAAAAAACCTCATCCACAGCATTGCATAAGTTCATTGTTCGTGTCCCGAGCAATGACTTCGTTTGTTGTCAGTGTGGCTCTCATTTAGGAAACCAAGTGGCCTACAAAAGGGACGCAATAGCATTTAAATTAGTCTGTCAGCTCGAGCAGCAGGGATTTAAGAGCACAGCCGAACAGTATGTGGTAATGAGGGAACGTGCAACGGATGTGAGATGCAACGCTCGTGCTGCTGTCCGAACGCGAGGCGCCGGAAGATAGCGTGCAACAGGAGCCAAGCAGAGGTGGTCACCTAATTCAGGTGAGCAGGTAATCAGAGCTGCTGCGTGAGACACGTAGATTCCAGTTTCCCCCACTCAGACAACTCAAGAGACAAAATGTGTCGTGTTACTGTTGGGGGTAGAATTTGCAAAACAAATAGGTTTGGAGCAGGTGCAGGAGCTCAGCATCCTGGGCACCTCCCCTCTTCTTCTTCTTCTTTTCTTTTTAATCTGGATAAAACAATCTAATTATTGTAGGGAAATCAGCCCCCTAGAATCACTGCCAATCTCGAGAGGCAGCCCTGATAACATCAAAACAAAACACATCCTTGACTGAAAGTGCGGTACTTCTATAACAATTTCATACCATCCGAGAGAAATACGTTTAATTACGCTGCCTGATTGTTCATTCACATTCGTCCACTTATGAGATGCAGTATTGCAAATTGTCTCTCAAAACCACATTTTTTTTTTTTTTGGAAGCCTGAACCAGAACCACCTCCTCAGTGGTCAACCCTGAGCTGAACCGGTGCCATATAATCTGCTGTGTGGAGGCAGCAGCTTCCTATGGGGGCGTGGATGGAGAGAGACATAGTGGTGCAGATTTTTAAGAAAACACACAGGTAAGAAACACACACACACACACACACGCGCGCGTGATTTAAAAGGATCACATTTGGAGCCGGTGAAACCTCCTTTGTTGTAGATGATGATGTGGCAGCTGCTTGACTCAACTACAGTTCCCCCCCCCATCTGTCTCCCTCCTATCTTTAAACTGGCCCAATCCTTTGCCACAGAACATGAAATCCCTCTCAATAATAAATAGGCTACCTCGAGCATTTCAAAAAAACAAGGGCCCCTCCTCGCATGCTGCATGACACAAAAGACCACCTTAACTTCACTTTTACATATATATTTATATATTTAAATATCAAAGATTTATAGCCTGCCGGCATGTGGCGTCAGGCGAGATCAAACAATAGGTTGTGAGGCTGTTTTTTCATATTCCTGCCGGGGCTGCAGCCTTTTTTTTTTTTTTTTTTTA